>CP139509.1:19584614-19610402 GCA_021014915.2 Artemisia tridentata subsp. tridentata
ATGTACGAGTGACTACAAATATTTACAAGCGGTTAAATAAAGAATTATTGAGTGACATTTGTTTCATATTAGAAAAGTTATTTATATACTTTGTCAAAATATTTTGTGAAGTTAATTTTGTAAAGGTAAGATCTCATATATACATCCAAAGTATCCAACAAACAACGTGTGGTGTATTTATTTACCCTTCACTTTGTTGAATGTCATATTGCTATTCGGCTATGGAATATGATTATGATTTGGTGGGGTCTAACAGATAATCTGAAAGAAATAAAAAATCTTATCATGTGTAGTGACTCGATCGGCTGTTACTGATAACAAGTTCAAAACAACGACTTGGGTTATATGGAGATTTAGAAGTCGTTTTTGTTTTGATTTGAAACCTCCGAGGAAAGACACCTTAGCCGAAGAAATCAAGGTCCTATCTCACTCTTGGATAACCCATCGGGACAATGATCACTTGAAGCTTGATTGCTTCTCAAAGGAACCGTATGTTTGGATTTTAAATCCAACAAAATGTTGTATGAAACTATGAATTCTTTGTAACTTGTATTTATAACTAGTGCTTTGCAAGTTTTTTCTTTTAATAAAAATTGTCGCTCAAAAGAAAAAAGCAAGGGTCGTTATTCAATGAATACCAACACTGTATATTAGTCGAGTACTTTGAAGTAAACTTTATGTTTATTTGGCGTTTTACTCAAACTAGTTATAATACTCCGCCTGTGCACGCACGGGGTTTTTTCTAAAATTTTTAATAATTTTTTTAATCTGATCTATTAAAGTTTAAATAGGTTACTTTTTGTTTTTGTTGCTGGTCCCTATCGTTAACGCCAGTTATCTTTTTCGTTAGCATGTGGCAAAGTTAGTCCATTAACCAAACAAGCGTTTGCAAAGTTAGTCCTTTAACTAACGGCCATTCTATTTTTCATTTTTGATCCTTGTGATTATTATTATTATTCAAAAAAAATTCAAAAAAACTTATAAAATTTCTAAAAAATTTATAAAAATTCAAAAAAATTATAAATCGAAAAATTTAAAAATTCAGAAAAAACTTATAAATTAGAAATTATAAAAATTCAAAAAACTTATAAAAATAAGAAAAATTTATAAAAATTCAAAATTTTTTTAAAATAGAAAATTCGAAAAAATATGAAAAATTTATAAAAATTCAAAAAATTATAAAAATTAGAAAAATTCGAAAATATTTATAAAAATTTATAAAATTCAAAAAACTTATAAAAATTCGTTTTCATATTTTTTGTCGATTTTATAAAACTTTTTCCAGATTTCTTACTTTTTTCTGTTTTCTATTTTTTCCGTTTGTGTTTTTCCGTTTTTGTCCGTTTTTCTTATCGTTTTTGTTTTTGTTTCCGTTTTTTATCGTTTTTTCGTTTTTGTCCGTTTTTTCGTTTTTTTTTTTTTTTTTTTTTTTTTTCGTTTTTGTTCCTTTTTATTTCGTTTTTCTTTACGTTTTTTGTCTGTTTTTCTTTTTTTTTTTTTTCTTTATCTTTTTTAGTTTTTTTCTTTTTTCTTTTTGTCCGTTTTTCTTACGTTTTTTCTGTTTTTGTCCGTTTTTGTTCCGGACAAAAATAAAAAAGTTCAAAATAAGAAAAACGGACAAAAACTTAAGAAAAACGGATAAAAAGGACAAAACGAAAAACGTAAGAAAACGGACAAAAACGTAAGAAAAACGGACAAAAACGTAAAAAAGAAAAAACGGACAAAAAAAAAACAAGAAAAAAAAAAAAACGTAAGAAAAACGAAAAAAACGGACAAAAAACGTAAAAAACGGACAAAAACGAAAAAACGTAAAAAAACGACAAAAACGAAAAAAACGATAAAAACGACAAAAACAGAAAAAAACGTAAAAAAACGACAAAAACGAAAAAAACGTGAAAAAACGGACACAATAAAACGTAAGAAAAACGATAAAAACAGACAAAAACGGAAAAAACGTAAGAAAAACAGATAAAAACGGACAAAAACGAAAAAAACTTAAGAAAAACGGACAAAAACGCATAAAAACGGACAAAAACGAAAAAAACCTAAGAAAAAAGGACAAAAACGTTAGAAAAACGGACAAAAACGGAAAAAACGTAAGAAAAACAGACAAAAACGTAAGAAAAACGGACAAAAACGGACAAAAACATATGAAAACGAATTTTTATAAGTTTTTTGAATTTTAATAAATTTTTATAAATTTTTCTAATTTTTATAAGTTTTTTTGAATTTTTATAAATTTTTCAAATTTTTTCTAATTTTTAAAAAAATTTTGAATTTTTATAATTTTTCTAATTTTTATAAGTTTTTTGGAATTTTTATAAATTTTTCTAATTTTTATAAGTTTTTTTGAATTTTTATAAATTTTTCGAATTTTTATAAATTTTTTTGAATTTTTATAAATTTTTTAGAAATTTTATAAGTTTTTTTGAATTTTTTTTGAATAATAATAATAATCACAAGGATCAAAAATGAAAAATAGAACGACCGTTAGTTAAAGGACTAACTTTGCAAACGCTTGTTTGGTTAATGGACTAACTTTGCCACATGCTAACGGAAAAGATAACTGGCGTTAACGATAGGGACCAACAGCGTGCGTTTTAAACTTTCTAGGGACTAAAAAAGCAAAAAAAAAAAAATAAGGACTGAACTTGCAAGTGCCCCCAAACCACAGGGACGAACGGTGTAATTTACTCAAAATATAATTATAAGTATATATTAAAACACGTGACCACGACGTCGTTTTGCCCACCCGTTTTCCCGCCAAAATTAGCGGGCTGCTACAGTGGCCCGCTACAGTACCCGGCCCAATTTATTTATTTATTTTTTTTATTTTTATTTATTTTTTTTTTTTTTTAATTTTTCGTACCAAACGGCCTTGAAAAATTATGAAACTTGCGCCATTATTAACGAAATAATTTTCCCAACAAAACGAGTATAAATATGCAATACTTTATTGAAATCAATGTATTTGTCTTTGCTTTTGTTTTTATTATTTTTCGTACCAAACGGCCTCGAAAAATTATGAAACTTGCGCCATTATTAACGAAATAATTCTCCCAACAGCCCGCTACAGTACCAAGCCCAATTTTTTTTTTTTTTTTTTTTTTTTTTTTTTTAATATTTTTCGTACCAAACGGCCTATAAAAATTATGAAACTTGCGCCATTATTAACGAAATAATTTTCCCAACAAAACGAGTATAAATATGCAATACTTTATTGAAATCAATGTATTTGTCTTTGCTTTTGTTTTTATTATTTTTCGTGCCAAACGGCCTCGAAAAATTATGAAACTTGCGCCATTATTAACGAAATAATTCTCCGAACAAAAACGAGTATAAATATGCAATACTTTATCCAACTCAATATATTTGTCTATGGCCTCGAAAAGTTATGAAACTTGAGCCATTAATAACGAAATAATCTTCCCTCTTCAGATTATTGCACCATTATTAACGAAATAGTTTTCCCAACAAAACCCGCAAAAAACCCGCGAGGCAATGTCGTTTGATACGACGCAGTGTCATTTCGCCGTTAATGGGCTGGCCCAATAGATGCGACGCATTCAGTTTATAGATGCACCGCATCTAACTAGAAGATACTAACTTTTTTTTAAACCCAATATATGCGGCGCATCTATCTTTTAGATACGCCGCATCTCTCTTAGATTGATTTTAGACCGGCGACGATGGGGTTATTGTAATAGTAGAAAATTACTGTCCAATAATCAACGCGATAAAACGACGCCCGGCCGCAACGCGCCGGACCGCCGCCAATCTCGTCTAATTTGAACTTAAGTATGGGTTTTTGCTTCACTTATTTTTTAAATATAATCTTATTTGTAAAGATATTAACAAAGTATAAATTTTTATAATTTGGACCAGTACCGGTATATGAAATTAACATGATTTTATTAAGTGGGTATATGCAATTAAGGTGATTTGGTTATGTGGGTGTGTTTTACAAGTTAAACGAATATTGTAGAGTCGGTTTCCGTCATTCTCTATAAAAGGATTGATTATTATTGTTTTCATTCATCAATTCTACAATATTTGATTATTGTTGTGGGTTGTCGACTGTTGTTCTAAAGTTTGGGTAGTAAATATTTTGATTTAGATGGCGCAAGTAAAGAAGATAAGCATCCACAGATGGCGCCACTTGTTGATACAAAAGTTGGGCGTTCCTTGATAGGGCTTCTATTCTCGTACCAATTCGAATCTTAATGCTTGATGAGACCTGCGCACTAAGAAAAAGGACAAAACACCGTTAGGCTTATCGAGGGATTGTCTCCCCCGATTATCCTCCGGCGTGAGAGTAAGTAATCGAATGTAGGGTTTAGTTTATGGTTAGGGTTTATTGAAGATCGTACATTTACCGAGGGCTTGGGTGCCCTTTATATATGCATGAAACCCTAGTGGGTTTCGTGTTCCCTACTCTTCGGCGTGTTAGCCGACATCGGGTATATAGTATATATCTTCTTTATTTAGAAGATATTCTATATATTATCCGGAAATAACTTTGGGCTTGGGCCTTGTCGACCCAAGCCGCATAACTGGTAGTCCAGTTGCGGCCCATACGTGGTGGGCTTAATTGTTAGTGTTGTTCACTAACCGGGTTCGTGACCCGGGTATAGACTATACGTCATCATGTCCCCCCAGTCTAGTGTGCGCAGGGTAAGACCTGCGGATGCTAGACTAAGGTCTTGTCGAAATAATTCCTCACGCGTACGCGGGAAGCTTTCAAAAATATACCGCCTAAAATCCACGTGGAATGTATCTAGTCCAAAAAAGTGCAATTGGGGTACCTTGGGAAGTGGAGAGGTTGCCCACTTGCCTTGTCCCGTCATTTATCCTAGCCACACGATTTGAGCTAGTGGGGTACACGTGGCGATCATCTGTGGTGGATAGGAAAAGTATATAAACTACCGCCGCTTATTCACTGTGACATCCACAGTTAAAAATCACACTTCCACCATTTTCACATCTTCAAATCTTCTTCCAAAAAAAAAGATAATTCAAAGGTAATTGCGCGTGCGCACATAATCTGAGTCACAATATGGTAGCGCAACTTCATGATTTTCATTCTAACATAACCGAGGATGAACTGATTCAGTTCACCTCGGATTATTTTATCCCTATGGGCCTGCGCCCTGAGGTACCAGGCCCAAATGACACCATCGCGGATTTCCCTGCTGGGAAGGTGGGGTTATATACGCGCTTTTTCGAGTGGGCGAATCAGCGCGTCCCCATCTCCGTGTTACTGAGTGACATACTCAATTATTACAATCTCCACATCTCCCAGTTGCATTGTATTGGTGCTGGGAAGATTGCTAACTTTGAGGTGAACTGTCGCTTGTTGGCAATTCACCCAACCCTCCACTTATTTCGCGCGTTTTATCACGCAACGTGGTCAAATGGGTGGGTTACCTTCTCGAAGCGCGTTGGAAAGTTACAGTGTTACGTGCAGAAGGTAGATAAGCTCAAGGATTGGAGGGAAAAATTCTTTTGGGTTGATGAAGCCGTCTTCCCTGACCATTTTCCATTTTACACCCGTGCCGATCTGCCCAAGGATGAGCGCCCCCCTGAGACGTGGTATAACGCGGATCATGCGGCGATCATTGATGAGAACCGTATTCCCATCAAGCCATATCCGGAGGCATTCCTGGTGCATATGGGCATCAGTCGCAACTACTTCGAGCATGAGACGGAGGTCCCCACATTCTTGAATGCGGATGGCACGGGTGGGTGCTCCTTCTGTCGCCTTACTGTCGTTATTAGTGTAAGCGCTTCTTCTTTTTCCATACTTTATGTAACTTGCCTCTCTCTGTTTACTTGATGCGCAGAGATGGATCTGTTCGCTGTTGTGAGGCTGGAGAATCCGCGTGCTGTGGCGGTGGGAGTGCGTCCTCTGGGGGACGGTGAGCAGACTATTCTGCAGGCGACAGCAGGGCGCGTCGTGGATTTGGTTATCCCAGATCCCGAAGGCTCCCCTCATGTGGTGGTAGCTGAGCCAGTTCAGTCTGTGGCTCCTCCTGTGCAGCAGGGTCCTGACACTGCGCAGCCTCCTCCCCCTTGATCCATTTAGAGGATTCTGATAGTGATATGGAGGAGGGCTCCCCACTGACGCGGAAGAGAGCGTCTGGTGGTTATGGTGAAGGGCCTTCCAAGAGGCCGCGAACTGAGGCTGGGGAAGGCCCATCTTTTACTGAGGTGCAGATGGAGTAAGTATCTGAATTGTTAGTTATAAACTTTTGTCAAGTTGTATTTTATTCTAACCGTGTTGCTCCGTGTCTTCAGTGTGGAAGCTGAGAAGTCTGGTGGAGGTGCGTCCACGACTGAAACTGAGAAGGAGAAGGACGTGTCCTCAACTGAGGCTGAGAAGGAGAAAAACGTGTCCTCGACTCCTCCCCCCACGTAAGTAGTTTTTAGTAATCCCTTAGGATTTTGTATATGCTTGACTGTTTTCCGTACGCTGATCTTGCTTCTTGATTTTTCGTACAGTGAACAGCCTGCTGGTGTTGTTGATGAGAGTGCGCCACCCAAGGAGAGTCCCCTTGAGGCGTCTGCATCGAAGGACATTGCAGTGGAGTTAAGTCCCTTTGACTCCGCGATGGAGGAGCTGGCCTCCATAGCTGTGCGCCAGTCTGAGCTGGTTTCGCAAGCCAGGATGTACCAGTCTGATGAAGTTTCCAGACTGCGGGCGCAATTAGCGTCTGTGCAGGCTGAGTTAGCAAGCTCTAAAGCTGAGCAGCTGAGCTCCAAGGCTAAACTGGAGTGCGCGGAGGCGTCTGCGCGAAGAATGGGTGAGGATAAGGTTATGGTGATGGCTGAGTTGGAGCGGGAGCGCGCTTTTGCAGACCGTCAGAGGCGTAACTCTTTGTGGGCGCTGAAGTACTTGGAACAGAATAGGAGCAAGCATTTTGCCAATATTGAAGAGTTCCGCAGCCGCATTGAGCTTGCCCTGAAGACGCAAGAGGAGAAGCTCCGCCAGCTCAGCATTGAGTACGATGAGGAGCTGTACCCCCATCTTGTTCAGTCTGTGGCTGAGCGCAGGTACATGCTGTTTTACTTCTTTATATCTTGTATATGTTTGGGACCCTTTTTCTTATTAACACTTGTGTTATTTCGTAGGTGGTTGATCAGTCATGGTCTTCGTCTGGCCGCCATGTGTACGCTGGAGCATCCTGAGGTCACCGCATCCTTTGGGAAGGTTGTGAATTGCGCTATTGCGCACGGTGAGACCTCGGCCGCAGACAAGCTTGCGGAGGCCAAGTTGCTGACCGTGCCGCTTGCTGAGGTGCCTGGGTATAAGGCGGATGCCCATACTGAGCTTGTTGCTGCCATGGGGGAGCTAAAGAAGCTTGAGCTTCCGCACATCGCTCTCTTGGAGCGTGATCAGGACCAGCCGATCAGCGTGATCATGGCGGGGCTCACTCTTCCTAGGCATCTGCAGGATGATGCAGATCAGCAGGTGGACTTCTACTTGAAGCCTGATGTGGCGCAGTTGAAGGTACCCATTTTTGCTCAGCCTCGTGACATTCTGAATCCTTTTCGTCTTGAGAAAGAGATTTCTTTGCAAAGGTCGCTAAATGCGCATGTTTCCAGGGTCGCACGAAAGAAAGGCGAGAAAGGAAAGGCCATTCTGTGCGGCATAGGCGCTGCGCATCAGCCTAGATCCGATGGTGTGCCTGTCTGCGTGGCCACTGTTTCCCTTGATGATGCCGAGTTACTGAAGCGACTCGAGGATGCAAAGGAAGCGGCTTTTGGTGGGGGCTCTAGCCAGCTAAGGCGTGCCTATAGCATTTAGCCTTTTTGTATAAGCCTTTTTGTAGAAACGTATTCTATAAATAAAAAGTTGCTTTTGTACTTAGTGTGTCTATAACTTCTAAATACTTATGCTTTTTGAACTCGTAGTTCTTATATGACTTATGTATCCTTGCGTAAAGATAGCTTTAAGTGTTTAAGCGTACTTAGAAAATAAGGGTCATAATCGTGTATGAATTTCCTTAAGGACCGTAATCGTGTGTTGAATTTTTCCAACTTAATCATAGTCGTCTATGTATTGTTGTAAGTTTACTTGTCGTATTGTACTTTTAAGGAATCAAGAGTCTTGATTTCCTTAGTTGTTAAACGCGCACAGTGTGCTCTATCGCGCATCCGTCGTGGGGTGCGTGAGGTACTTGCGCCAACGTCTTGAGCGCAAGGTGTTTAACAAGGATTCGTGATCCGGTGTTGATGGGTTTGCAACCCTCTTACTCAACGAGTAGTTTATTAGGTTTACTCATCCTTTCTGCCATCGTGGGTCTTAGTGTGTGCATGCACGCCATGTAGGCAAGAATATAACAATATTGAAACATGATAATAAAAGATGCAAACAATAAAGTTAAATGTGTTATGGAGTTAGCTAGAAACCATAACGTTTTATTAATACTTGCAAGTTTTGGAAAATAAAAAATGTTTATCTAGATAATAAAATTACATGGATCTTTATTGAGGGCACTTTCTAAAGCGCAAGAGTGTCCATGTTGGGCCGTAGCCTTCTTCAAAGATAGCACCGTTTAAGGTTGCGGACGTTCCATGTTCGCTGTAGCTCATTTCCGTCCTTGTCGCGTAACTTGTACGCTCCATTGCCAAGTGCTTCTATGACCTCGTAAGGTCCTTCCCACTTTGGTCCTAGCTTTCCAGTGTCTTCTGCGCGGCTTGAGTCGTTTTCGCGGTATACGAAGTCGCCTGGTCTGAATGAAGTGCTGCGCACTTTGGTATCATAGTATTTTTTCATTCTCAACTTGGCTTTCTCTTCGCGTATTGCTGCGCGTTCACGTCGCTCTTCCAATAGATCTAAGTCTATGCGCCGCTCATCATCATTGGTTGCCGCATTAACTTCCGCAGTACGGATGGTTGGCATTCCAATTTCAGCTGGTATAACAGCTTCTGTCCCATAGACCAAAGAGAAGGGGGTGTCCCCGTTGCTGACCTTGATGGTTGTTCGGTGCGCCCAAAGAACATGTGATAGTTCTTCTACCCATCTACCTTTGTGTCTGTCCAGGCGCGCTTTGATTCCTTCGCCAAGGCTTCTGTTTGCGCGCTCGACCAGACCATTGGTTTGTGGATGAGTTACTGATGCAAAGTGTTGCGTGATGTTCAGCTGTTCGCACCAGTCTTTGAACGGGTTATCACGGAATTGTTTTCCGTTATCAGAGATAATTTCTCCAGGTAATCCAAAGCGACATACTATGTTGTCCCACACGAATCGTTTTACCTGGTTACCTGTTATAGTCGCTACTGCCTTTGCTTCGATCCACTTGGTAAAGTAATCTATTGCCACAATGAGGAATTTCAATCCTCCTGCGGCAATGGGGAAAGGTCCAGCGATGTCGATACCCCATTTGTAGAATGGCCATGGCGATGTAATAGGTGTTAGCTCATGCTGTGGTCGGCGCGGAATGGGTCTGTGAACTTGGCAATCATTGCACTTTCGTACCAGGTCGCGTGCGTCGCGGTGCATAGTTGGCCAATAGTATCCAGACCTAAGGGCGCGCGCTACAATGGATCGTGGTCCTGAGTGCATGCTGCATGAGCCTGCGTGGATCTCTCGAAGTACATAGTCTGCCTGGAGAGGTCCAACACACCTAAGCCATGGTTGTAGGAATGAACGTCTATATAAGACGTTGTCTCTGAGCTCGAATCGCTGCGCTGTGCGTCGGATTCTTCGAGCTTCCTTCTGCTCTTGGGGAAGTATGCCCTTGCTGATGAAGTCAATAATCGGTGTCATCCACGTAGGATTTTCCTCTTCTATCACCGTGGATATTTCCATCTCTGTGATTGACTTGTTTTTCAAGGTTTCCACCAAAACTTGTTTTGAGAGATGCGCAAAACTGGTGGATGCAATTTTGCTCAGCGCATCTGCTTTCCTATTTTCACTCCTGGGAACCTGCTTGATGATGAATCTATCGAAGTTCTGGATCAGAGATTTGGTCTTTTCGAGGTATTGGATCATGTGTTCCTCCTTTGCTATATATTCTCCTGAAACGTGGTTAGCCACTAGCCGCGAATCGACGTTTACTTCTAGGTTGCGTGCACCCATTTGAGTTGCGATGCGTAACCCAGCTAGGAGTGCTTCGTATTCTGCCTCGTTGTTCGTGGCTGTGAATTCAAAACGCAGTGCGTAGGTGAATTCAACTCCTTCTGGGTTGGTGAGAATAAGGCCGCCTCCTGATCCATCTACGCATGAGGATCCATCAGTAAATAGAATCCATGGTTCCTGAAGTTCCTCCTTGCTTGTCGCAGGTGGAGTGTCTGTATCCGGCTTCTCGATGATGAAGTCGGCCAATATCTGCCCTTTAATTGCAGTGCGCGGTCTGTATGATATGTTATGCTCGCCCAGTAATACACTCCATTTTTGTAGGCGTCCCGATGCGTCGGGTTTCGATATAACCTGTTTGATGGGTTGGTCTGTGATAACAGCGATTGGATGCGCCTGGAAGTACCGGCGTAGTCTTTTCGCTGCAAACACTAAGGCTAGGACCAATTTCTCCATTGCAGTGTAGTTAATCTCCGTTTTCTTCAGCGCCTTACTAACAAAATAAATGGGTGTTTGGACGGAATTCCTGTCTGTCAGAAGGACTGCGCTGACTGCTCCTTGAGTCGCAGATAGGTACATGATCAGCTCTTCCCCTGGTCGGGGTGCAACAAGCTTTGGGAGCGCTGCTATGTGTTGTTTGAGCTGTTGGAAGGCTTCTTCTGCCTCCGCAGTCCACCTGAAGTCTCCCTTTTTGGTGCACTTCTTGAGTGTCTTGAATAGGGGAAGTGACTTGTCTGCTGATTTGGATAAGAATCGGTTCAGTCCAGCTAGCTTGCCGTTTAGTGACTGAACTTCTTTTAGTGTGCGCGGTGAGGGGAGGTCAATGACTGCTTGAGTCTTCTCTGGGCAAGGCTTGATCCCATCGGGCTCTATCAAATACCCGAGAAACATGCCTTCCGTAGCGCCAAATGTACACTTCTTGGGGTTCAATTTCATGTTGATTCTCCTGAGTGTTTTGAACGTTTCCTCCATGTCGCGCACCAGCTCATCCTCTGTATGGCTTTTGATGACGAGATCATCGACGTATACTTCCAAGTTGCGTCCCACTTGTTTCTCGAACGCAGTGTCCACCAATCTTTGGTATGTTGCTCCTGCGTTCTTGAGGCCGAAGGGCATCTTTGTGTAGCAGTAGACCCCTTGACTTGTGTGGAAGGCCGTCTTTTCTTCGTCTTCCTCTGCCATTTGAATTTGGTGGTATCCCTTGTATGCGTCCAGGAAGCATTTGAAGGGATATCCACATAGAGACTCAATTTTCCAGTCTATTTCCGGTAGCGGGTAGCAGTCCTGTGGACATGCTTTATTGAGATCCGTAAAGTCTACGCACATCCTCCAACTGCCATCGCTCTTCTTTACCATCACTGGGTTAGAGAGCCAGTCATGGTAGTAGACTTCACGCATGATGCCTGCGTCTACCAGCTTATGTACTTCTTCCAGGATGGCTTTTGCGCGGTCTGGAGCTTGTCCGCGCTTTTTCTGTCGTATTGGAGGATATCCTTGTCGGATTTGTAGCTTATGTTCCGTGATGGAGCGTGGTACTCCTGTCATATGCTTAGGTTCCCATGCAAAAATATCCAAATTATTTTGCAAGAGTGCGCATATAGCTGACCTGCCTTTGTCAGACAGAGACCCACCAATAGACACCTGTTGGTCCGGGTATTCAGGGTGAATGGCGACCGCTAGATTTGGGACTTTGATTGCGCGCTGTTCTGGAACAATACTTACGTCACTTGTCACTGCGTTACATTCCTTGGGTGGTGTGGTGGTATTGTAAAGGGTGACAATACCTCCTTTCACTGGGAACTTGAGCATTCCGTGCGCTGTGGATGGGACGGCGCGGATGGATGATATTCCAGGTCTCCCAATAATACCGTTATACGGGGAGGGGGATCTGATTACCATGAAGTTCATCCAGGTAGTTGTAGAGTGTGGTTTGTCACCAACTTCTACAAATAGACGTAATTGCCCCGTGGGCCATATCTTCTCCCCTGTGAAGCCGGTGAGCGGCGTTGTGGCTGGGATCAGCTGACTCTGTATCTCAGGTCGCAGCTTCTTGAAACAGTGTTCGTATATGATATCAGCGGATGCACCTCCATCTATATACATGCGACGGATGTCGTGACCCCCCGTATGTATTTCAATGGTGAGTGGATCCACTACTGCGTTGTTCGCAGTCAGGGAGGGGAAAGAAATTTCGTTTCCCTTAGAAAAACGCTGACTAACTTTCTGTCTAGTCGCGCGGGACCATGGCTGTATCATGTAGATGATATCTGCCTTTTCTTTTGGTGTCTCTTTCTTGGCCCCTGGTTTTGATTTGTCTTTCCCTTCTCTGATGTTTTTTACGAGATGGTCCATCTTTCCTTCCTTTACCAATTTGTCAATCAATTGGCGCAGTTGGACGCAATCGTTGGTTGTGTGGCCCTTCTGTCCATGGTATTCGCAATATCCATTCCCTATGCGCTTATCCTCTGGGGTGCGGATTGGTGGTGGTTTCGGGAAGTTTGCGCCCTCCGTCACAAATATCTCCCTTGGGGTTTTTGTGAGGGGTGTGTATCTATCATTGTCTCTTCCACTCCCTTGGTTGCGATAGCCTCTGCTGCGGCTGTTACGACTGCCACCTTGGTCATTGGATTGTCTCCTTGACTCTTCTTGTGGTCTATGATTCGAATAGCCTTTTTTGCTATCTGCAGCGGCTTCTTCTCCTTGGACGAAAGACCTTGTGCGCTTCATGAGCTCATCGAAGGTTAGGGGAACCTTATCGTTTAGCTTTTTTATCAGATCTGGATTATTGATTGCATTCATGAAACCCGATATTTTCAGTATCTCTGGACACGCCTTGACTTTCATGCACTCGTCCTTGAAGCGTTCCATAAAAGCACTTGTAGATTCCCCTTGTCGCTGTTTAACCCTAGCGAGTTCGACAGGGTTTTTGGCGCATTTCTTCCTTTGAGTGAAGTTTAAGCGAAATGCTCTGCGCAACTCTTCAAACCCACCAATGCTTCTGCGTGGAAGCTTACTAAACCAATTGCGCGCATTCCCTACTAATGTGGAGTTGAACATATGGCACCACACAGGCTGTGGCCAATTTTCGATAGTAGCTGCTGATTCGAAAATTTTTAGGTGATCATCAGGATCACCTGTCCCATCATATGTTTTGACATTAGCAGGCATGCGCCTTTTCTTGTTCTCAGAAAAGTCACTGATGCGCCTAGTAAACGCATCAACCTTTTGGCGACGCCAGGGGAGAGACATGTCTTCATCATCCTGGTCGCGGTATTTCTCTCTTGATTTCCAGTGTCCAGTCTCGCTGTCCGAGGAATCTCTTGAGGATGAGCGGACTCTTTTGTGACGCCTGCGTCGACTATCATCAGAGTCTGAGCTTGCTCCTCTGCGGCGCTTGCGCCGACTATCCTCAGAGTCAGAGCTTGAGGGGCTTTCACTTGGGGAACATCGTCTCCCAAGCCTATCTTGGATCCTGCGTTTGCCAAGCCTAGCGTGGACATTGGCGCGCCGCTCCCCCTCTTCAGGCTCTTCCAGATGTTGAAGGTCAGCTGCTTCATCGTCCACAACCTTCCTTCCAATCCTGGCGAATACTGGTTGTTTACGGCTATCCCTCTCGCGTCTTTCCTTTCGGTAGCGCGGTGGGGATGCGTCAGGATTAGGGTCAAAGTTGAGTCTGGCGTGCAGACTTTGGCTTGACCTCTTCTTTGCCTCCTCTCGCATGAGCGCAGTCAAGGCTTCGTAGTTCTGAGATACGAAATCACTTGGGGCTAATTCGGAGGTAACTCCTTCTAGCGCGATAGAGTCGGTTTCCAAAGCTGGATCCTTGTTTCGCACAGGCGCGTTGGGAGGCTCAGTGAAGTTCACTTCTGGCATGGCAAGAGGTGTGCGCTCCAGTTCTATCTCGCTAGTACTTGTCGTAATAGCGGGGGTAAACCTGGTAAGCGATTCCACTGCAGGAAAGACCTGATTTGGGTGCGCTCCTAAGCTTTGAGGCGTACTGGTTGTCCCAGAGGCCTGTTTAGAAGTCGTATCAATTTGATGCTTCTTTCCTAGTGGATCGTCCTGCGTTTTCTTCCCATGCGGACTCTTATGACTTCCGTGTTTCGTCATTCTAGTTTTCTGGTAAAATCCTTAGTGTAGGGTCCCACGGATGGCGCCACTTGTTGATACAAAAGTTGGGCGTTCCTTGATAGGGCTTCTATTCTCGTACCAATTCGAATCTTAATGCTTGATGAGACCTGCGCACTAAGAAAAAGGACAAAACACCGTTAGGCTTATCGAGGGATTGTCTCCCCCGATTATCCTCCGGCGTGAGAGTAAGTAATCGAATGTAGGGTTTAGTTTATGGTTAGGGTTTATTGAAGATCGTACCTTTACCGAGGGCTTGGGTGCCCTTTATATATGCATGAAACCCTAGTGGGTTTCGTGTTCCCTACTCTTCGGCGTGTTAGCCGACATCGGGTATATAGTATATATCTTCTTTATTTAGAAGATATTCTATATATTATCCGGAAATAACTTTGGGCTTGGGCCTTGTCGACCCAAGCCGCATAACTGGTAGTCCAGTTGCGGCCCATACGTGGTGGGCTTAATTGTTAGTGTTGTTCACTAACCGGGTTCGTGACCCGGGTATAGACTATACGTCATCCACAGACACGAGTTAGAAAATGTTCCCGAGTTGATTCACCGTATATGATGACGTATAATGCAGATAGCAGGCCTATTGGGCCTGGCTGCATTATACACATTTGGGCTCCGGCGCAACGCAACAAAACAGACAAACAAATACACCGGACGCCACCAAAGCCCAACAACAGGCAAGGTGCGATCCGGACTTACAAAGACGTACGCAGATTATCTGAGCAACGCTTCTGTAGCACGCTCGCGGACCTGCCCATGACCGTGGAAGATGATCTGTGTCCGCAATCTCGATTAAGTCGCGAACCTTTACCCGACAAGGGTCCCACTCTTGCCACTAACAACAATAAGCGAAATACTAGGAAACCCTAGTATTTAGCCCACCTATAAAAGGCAACTTTTCAACACACTTACGAGGTATGACTTTCTCACACATCCCAATACGTACATATTCTCTGACAAAAACATGATTACTTACTCTCACGCTGGAGCTTAATCGTGGGGTCCGTCCCCACGGTAAGGCTAATGGTTTGCTTTCATTTGTGCAGGGAATCAATCCTTTACTTGAATTAGTGCAGATTTCACCCATTGGCGGTCCACTGAGGCAGCCCAATACACAGACTAAGCCCAATCCCTACTCGTTACACTTTTTGCACTAACAAGTTGGCGCCATCCGTGAGACCAGTACACAACTGCGTTCTTAAAAATACTCACCATGAGCAATAACCCCAGTTTTTCTTCGTCCGCACTTGCATCCACGTGCGGGATACGGTAGAAAAGGATATAACAATGAAAGATCAAGGTAGACTCGCACCCGATACAGCTCCCCAAGAGCACGGTAACGAGCACTACCACCAGTTATCGCCAAACATAAATGAGGAAGCTTATCAAAAGAGGACACTACGGAAAAAGCTCAAAGGAACGCAAACCCGCTTAAACTCTGAGGAAATCTCACAACATGCTAAATCGGGAGCATCCAATAAGAGAAAGCACCTCAGCTTTTTTCCGCGCCTGTGAGCTTATTTTGTTCTCTTATTCTCCATCTTATGAGTTTTTTTTTTTTTTTTTTTTTTTTTTTTTTTTTTTTTGGGTTTTAAGTCGCGACAAGCTCATAAATCACAAAAGAATTCGTTTCACTATCAATATAATATAATGCTCAAAAGCAATAAAAGCTACATCAGTGATGATCGTTATCTACTTAATTTAGTGTATGTTGTACGTAGCTTCTTTGACGTGACTTGGTAGTGAACAGGCGGGTCACCTTTCACCTCTCAACTTCATTTCCATCCATGATCGAGTTAGGTTTAGCTATTCTCAATCATACAAAATTTTCCCTTGAATGCATTAATAACGATATGGCGACCGTGAGCTAACTAATGAATTTAGAGCCTAGAATGATTTATTTGCTTCGTTACTCAAATTTAGTGTTCAATGTGTTAACCTATTGCAATTAGTTATCAGTTTCCTTTCCGACTTTGCTTTTCTATTTATTGGCTCTACATTAATAGTGGCCCTGGTTCATTTTGTATGGTTCATGCAACAGGCACAACATGTATAAGTATATATTAAAACACGTGACCACGACGTCGTTTTGCCCACCCATTTTCCCGCCAAAATTAGCGGGCTGCTACAGTGGCCCGCTACAGTACCCGGCCCAATTTTTTTTTATTTTTTTTATTTTTTTTATTTTTTTTTAATTTTTCGTACCGAACGGCTTAGAAAAATTATGAAACTTGCGCCATTATTAACGAAATAATTTTCCCAGCAAAACGAGTATAAATATGCAATACTTTATTGAAATCAATGTATTTGTCTTTGCTTTTGTTTTTATTATTTTTCGTACCAAACGGCCTCGAAAAATTATGAAACTTGCGCCATTATTAACGAAATAATTCTCCCAACAGCCCGCTACAGTACCCGGCCCAATTTTTTTTTTTTTTTTTTTTTTTTTAATATTTTTCGTACCAAACGGCCTATAAAAATTATGAAACTTGCGCCATTATTAACGAAATAATTTTCCCAACAAAACGAGTATAAATATGCAATACTTTATTGAAATCAATGTATTTGTCTTTGCTTTTGTTTTTATTATTTTTCGTGCCAAACGGCCTCGAAAAATTATGAAACTTGCGCCATTATTAACGAAATAATTCTCCCAACAAAAACGAGTATAAATATGCAATACTTTATCCAACTCAATATATTTGTCTATGGCCTCGAAAAGTTATGAAACTTGAGCCATTAATAACGAAATAATCTTCCCTCTTCAGATTATTGCACCATTATTAACGAAATAGTTTTCCCAACAAAACCCGCAAAAAACCCGCGAGGCAATGTCGTTTGATACGACGTCGTGTCATTTCGCCGTTAATGGGCTGGCCCAATAGATGCGACGCATCCAGTTTATAGATGCACCGCATCTAACTAGAAGATACTAACTTTTTTTTAAACCCAATATATGCGGCGCATCTATCTTTTAGATACGCCGCATCTCTCTTAGATTGATTTTAGACCGGCGACGATGGGGTTATTGTAATAGTAGAAAATTACTGTCCAATAATCAACGCGATAAAACGACGCCCGGCCGCAACGCGCCGGACCGCCGCCAATCTCGTGATGTTATTAAGTTGTAACTTGTAAGTTTTTATGGTGAACGTTCATGTCACGTACGCGACTAAGAAAAAAAAGTGAGACGGGTTTGGCGGAGTATTATATTAATCTTTTATATAATAAAGCAAAATCTTTAGTGGGGACTTTTCCATTTCAAAAAAAATCAAATCATTCCTTATTAAGTATTTTTTTTTTAATTCGATATTTTTATATGGATTTTGAAAATTATTAAAAGCTAATTGTTTCCTAATATGTCAAAAAAAATCTAAAAATCGTTTCACAAAACATATGTAGAAAAAACTAAAAATACATAGGTACTTGAGATTTAATACATAATAGTTTTGGGTGCAAAATGTAAAATTGAAAAAAGCGGATGAGTAAATTCTCCCGAACTCACAAAAAGAAAAAAAAAAAAAAAAAAAAAAAAAAAAAAAAAAAAAAAAAAAACTTGCAAACATAAAAACATCCCACGATATGGTTCTTCATCAGTGCATTCACTGAGAATCATTATTCAATTTTCCTCTTTTTAATTCTTCATAATCTAACACAAATTCTCTTATTTAAATTGATCGCAATCGTCAATTTATATAAAAACTTCAAATTGATCATCTTCGCTCAATTTATGATGTAAGCTTCGTATCCAATAATTCAATTTACAACATGAAATTTATATTATAATAATTTTTATTCATCTTGATGATATCAGGGATCAGCAGCTAAGGTAACAGACACCCCTGTGAAGAAGAACACAAAGCCAGACCGCGCAAGCTTTTTTACAAAAGGGTCACACATACAAGTTTTATGTGTTCAAGAAAACCAGCATCCAGTTTTGGACCTGATGTTGCTGGTGGTGGATCGGTCACATACTCAAGTGTTAAGCCAAAGCAGGAAGCATCATCATAAAAAAAATTACACTTTCAAGGAAGGTACATGGTTATTCTTTTAATTATGTTTTTAGTATAGTGTAAGCTACTCATGTCTCCATTAGAATATACTTTATGTAATGAATACAATCATTTTATAGGTGATAGAGTTAAATTAGTGGGTTCCTTGCCATCTGAATTGTCTCCTATGCAACCTCCTACGAGGTATCTTCACTGCTACATCTAATTAGCTCCTATAATTATGTATCGACTAGATATGATTACATCACCTTTTTGTCTAATATTTGAGCTATATACATTATGACTTAAACTGTTTATGCTGATGCTTTAGTTAAATGAAGGAATGCATTGGTTTTTTTAGAGGTACTGGTAGTTACATATGCGTAAGTAATGAAGTTTGGTTTCCAAGTATTTGAGTTTTATCATTATCTTTCTTCTGGATAATTTATAGTATAAATTTATGATTAGAACATGTATCGTTAAGTTGGATCCCACTGCTAACATTTGCTGATTTAGGGGCATATCTAGCGAATGAGGTTTGAGAAAAATGAGATAAAAGGAGTTGTTTATGATGATGTTCCTGAAGCTCTTGAAAGATGACATGCTTCTTAGTAAGCCTCATTATATTTCAGATAATGAGCTCATAAGGCGAAGAAAGTGACCTTTTGAGATTTTCCCATTTTCAGATAAGCCCATAAGCCCGGAGAATTAGCTAATCCAAACACCTCCTCATAAGTATGTGCCGCATTTAGCTAATCCAAACACCTTCTCAGAAGGTATGCGCCACTCTGTTTATTGTGATGCAAATTATAAAGATTCGTAGTGATGGAGAGGATTCTATGGGACAGCCCAATTACGGTCATTATGGAAATTGGAGACTTCAACTTAACCTACCGGAACGTTAGGAGAAGAAACAGAGATATAGTCATCCGATGTAGTAGCTTAAAGAGCCCCCTATTTAACTTTGAAAACTGATGAAGTAATGAAACAATACAAGTTTGTAATATTGAGCTAAATTTTAGATAAGGAATGAACACTTTAATAATGAACAAACTCTTTACCCGTAGGACTATTTCGTTTCTTGAGCCTCTTAATAGATGAGTAGCTCATATCATTTTACTCTGATTATCGTTTGAGCTGCTCTATTAGTGAGATGTTAGGATTATATAGATTTAGTTGGGTTTAGAAGGGATGACCAGTAATTTAACTGATATGTGCTACCCTTTGTTCAGAGTGTCCTGTTGGCACATTACTCAAGGAAAAGGATTTAAAGGATTTTATACAGGATGGGTGCCAACCTTGCTAGGTTACATTACACAAGGTGCTTGCAAGTTTGGGCTTTACGAGATCTTTAAAAAGACCTACTCTGACATTGCCGGTGAACAGAATGCAAGCAAATATAAGACATTGATCTATCTTGCTGGTTCTGCATCAGCTAATCTTATTGCTGGTTTCGCACTATGCCACGTTTTTACTTAAGATTGGTCAATTTGGGTTTGGCTTTATCTTAAAGACACAAACAGATTCATGAGCCAAGATAAATAAGTTAGCTGACAGATGAATGTTTAAATCGGTTTAAAGTCACTCAAAGTCTACCTTTTAATTTCATTCAAAGATTTAGATCATTATTGTAATAATATTTTTCCCTATCAAAATTAATGCAATTTTATATGTAAATAATTATAAATCTTGAAAAGAATATGCTTACGGGTGAACCGAACCCATAATGGTTTGTTTTGACCTATGACCCAAGCCGCCCATCTTGCCAACTCTGATAAGAAGTCATCTTGATCTCATCATATATGTAATATCACTACTTCCGTCACCATCAAATTATCTGAAATTCAAATGTGTGCCAACGACATCCTTTTCTTTTCACTATTTCGCATGAAGTTGCCGTTGAAGGTGAAACTAGAAAATGATCCATTGCAAACTTTTGTGATTGAGCTGGATGAATTGTCCTGGTACTCGCACCAGGACTGCATGTGAATTTAACAGTTCCACTCTTGTATAGACTTTTGGAACTAAATGCCATTAAAAAAAGATTTTGATTCATTTTCATGCAAATGGGTTGATTTAGACTATGTTTTATGGCTTATGGATCAATGGATTGAACTTATATATTTGACTACTCATGAAGGATGGGTCAAGTAGTCACAAATGGATACACCCAAAATTCATCAAAAATGTATTTAGATTGCGTAAAACCTCATAAAATCGCTTATTTAAATCATATTCGACATACTAATCATTATATTGTTTGAAGCATGCTGGATAATGGGTCAATTTGGGTAACTATTTAATACAGGTTCTATTTAGCATATAGTTTTTCTAATAAGTCATAAGTTCTATCTGTTATGGCTGTGTTGTCCAACAGTTTACAGTTCTATCAAATTAATATTAGTGTAATTACTTTCTTCACTCCTAAAGCTACCGAGTTTATAATAGATGAGAAGGTTATTTGAGAATGTTCTTTCCATAGTCACACGGAACGCGGTTCGTTTCGGTACGGGAACGCGGTTCGCTAGGTCCCTAAAATTTGGTACGAGGGGGGGTAGGCTCATTTCGGAACGCTACGGTTCACTTTGGTTCGATGTACCATAAAATTTGGTACGATGTACCCGATTTGGTACAATGTACCATAATAATAATATTATAGTTCTAAATGAGTAAAGTGAATACAAGCAGGTATGTGCAGTAAGTGAAGTGCCACAACAGGTATGTGTAGTAAGTGAAGTGCCATAGCAGGTATAGGGGTGCCAAAGCAGGTTGTCCCAAACACCCTTTCTGCTGATACAAAGTCAAAAGATCAGAATATAAGCCATAAAATGATACCCTAAACATCATTATAATCTGTGTTTTCTTCCTCTTCCTCGCCATCAACATCATTATTAACTCCTTCACTATTTCCTTGCTCAAGTATATCATCATGGTTTCTTTTTCTACCAAAAGCCATTATGAAGAAATTTTTTGCATGAGATGAAATGGATCAGGTTTTGTTTTTGTTTTTATTAGAACACAAATGCAGGTTTATTAAGACAAGAGCTTGTTAGGGACTTAGGTGTATGTGTATGGTTAGAGTGGTAAGGATATGATAAAGCGGAACTAATGAGTGGTTATAAATTGATAAGTACAACAACAACAACAACAAACCCAATCCCGTCGGGGCAGGGTATGGGGTATAAATTGATAAGTACATTTAATTAAATAATTATATCTTGGAAGCATAAATACTCAGGAACTAATTTAGTTGAAATAGTAATGGTTTAAGTTTGTTTTAAGTTTAACATGAGTGGCTAATTCTATACCGATTCACTTTGGTACGCCGTACCACTTCAATTTGGTACGCCGTACCGATCCATTTTGGTACGTCGACCCAATAGACTAGGGAACGTCGATTGATGTTGTTTGGGAACGCCAGATATAGCGATCCAGATCGCGATCCCGAGCGATCCGAGTCGCGATCGTACCGCGTTTGGGTACGAACGATCCGAAACGCGAAACGCGGCCGAGTCAGCGTTTCCTGTGTTACATGTAGCACCGCCACTTAGGCACTTTTTCTTTCAATTTCTAATAACGTTGATCTTACCGCATAGTTATCCTTTTAATCCTTTTGCTTTTGTTTTTTTAAGAGCTTCAGTTATTATAGACTAATGGATACTTGGTTGCAACTTGCAACGACTTAGCTTGATTGCATTTGCTTCTAAAATTTTATAATTGGTGCATAATATCAATGTACATGACCGATAGAAACGCTTTTAGGGGAAAAAGATATGGGATCTTGACATACTCTGAACATTAATACATGTTATTTTTTAGTTTAAAATGATAAAGTTCTAAATAATAAATTAATCTTTAACACTATAACTTATGTACTATCCTTTTTAATTTTGTATAGTAACTTAAGCAATTTAAATTCATACATTCTAATGCTCTTGGTGCACACAAGAGCTTTTGGAAAGACGAAGGTTGAATCAGCAAAGTAGGGGATATTTAACAAAGTAGGGGATATCGGTTACGCCCGTGTTAGCTTCATATCTCCTAAAGGTTACCGTTGCTGGGCTCTAGGGTTGGGCTACTGTAGATCCACTGTAGCAGGTATGCTTCACTTGAAATAGCCACAAATTATATTTTCAACTAATTAATACTGTAGAAGTTTAAAATTTAAATATGCCAAACTATAACTCTAAGGTGTTTGTTTTGTAAAATTTGGTATTCCTTGCTGCTACTGCCTTGCATCTTCCTTTCTTGTATCTCAAGTTTCTTATGAGGGTTTCTGATGACGCTTAGCAGATGAAGGGTTTTTGGAGACGGGTTTCTGATGACGGGATGCTGATGAATTAGTTTCACTAAAATTATTGGTCATTTATGCTGTCTTCCTGAGTTATATTAGTGAGGACAAATTTCCCATATACCTCTTTTCATGTCAAAGCAATTGATTATCTAAAACAATGCCGAATTTCAAGTGCTCTTTGGCTATCACTTGAATATATTTTAGAGAGAATCAGCTGACTGAGTAAAAGATGGACAAAGGCATAAGCTTGTCTTTTTTTTTTCCTCTTCAGTTTGACCCGTCCATTTATAAGCTTTAACTTTGTTAGAAAATCAACAATTAGCTTCACTCATCTTGAATTGGTGGACCGACTTTTGATTTTGAATTATAGACTACCATGATATAAAAGTTTAATATATGCGTAATGATTTTAATTTTATAACACCACAAGACTTATTAATATATATTCAAGGCACATATTAAGTGAAGAAGAATAGTCATCAGCACCCAAATTGTTACTTTGTTGCTTTGCAGGAAGCCAACTGAAGAGAGTGATGGTGGCTACTTTAGGGGCTTGAATAATGATGTGAGCAGTGATTATGAATATAAAAGATTCACTTTACATTGTGAAAGGGAGAGTCAAACCCATTAGGTTATTTTATTTCTTTTATCCAATTACTTTAATGTCTTTCCCCTATAACAAATACTTGATCTTGCTTAAATATACAAATCTTTAGGATAACACATATTACGTATTTATATCAAGTAAATTTTTCTTACTTTGATTCTATTAGTCAAATGCTTATGCAACTATCCTTACTATCCTTTCATTGAAGATTAACCCGTTACAACACGATGAGAAGATGTACTTATTGAAATTCACTGCAGATATTTTCGTTGATCTATCACATAAGTGGTAAGCAAGTTATCTTTCTTAAATCTATAATTATTACTATTTATAAATGCATGAACGTGTTTTGTACATAAAGATGATCATATCTATGAAAAAACTACCATGTGCGTCAAACATAATCAAAAAAACAAGGACTAAAAAAGCAAAAAAAAAAAAAAATAGGGACTGAACTTGCAAGTGACCCCAAACCACAGGGACGAACGGTGTAATTTATCTTATATTTTTTTAGATCAAATTAGATTATATTTCGTTGGGCTTTTTATGGGCTTGAGTACTTTCTTATTTGGCCCGTCAAATACTCACTAAGCCCGTCTTAACTACTTACGTGTATAGCAACGGTAAGTAGTAAGTATCAAAAATAATACTTCAAAAAGAAAGTATCAAAAATAGAAGTGCAGATTGAAATTTAACTAGTCTTAATAATAAAATCTGGTACGAGATTATTGACTCTTTTCCATCTAAACTAACAGGCTAACATGGAGTTCTGAACTAACATACAGTTTTAATTTTCTTCTTAAATTATAGATTTACATTGTTCGTGAAGTAAAAAAAGGTAAAAGCTAAATATGTTCTACGTACTTATCTTGATAATTGATTGTAAACAATGGATTCAATAAGTCATTAGCATCAAGATGTTCTAAAGCTTAAGTTATAAACGAAGGGTTTGGTTTTTTAACTATGAAGAATTTTTGCAATATATTGTTTAGTGGGGGATCTAGAAATTTTGGCCACGTGTAGCACAAAATAAATCGCAGGTTTTTCACAGCGTCATTCGACTTTTGGATTAATTCTATTTAGTTTTTTCGGTTATTGTAACCTGCAAATGTCGTTTACATCAAATCTCTAACAAAAAGTAATTGCATAAGAGATATTGAGTTAGTTGCAGCATTAAAAAAAAAAAAAAAAACAGTTTTTCATTTTTTTTTTCTTTATTAGGATAAATAAAATGTGGCTTATCCGCTAACTGTGTATCGGGTCCTTGAAGATCTGATCCATTAATGAAACAAAACAAGTGGGTTTGCCCGCGCATTGATACGGGAAATTTTCCGTACTATTATTCTGCATTATGTGTACACATACAAACTTGATACATTAAAGGTGAATATGGCCGTTTTAACCATTTGTCAAAAAAAAAAAAATTATATGAAATGGTAGTAGATAATAAGGGACAAATACGTCTATAATAGAATATATGGAATTTGAATATAGAAACTTTCTAAAATTAGAACATGATGCAATATTTGCCAGGGAGTGCAAGATAAAGTAACTCACATATTTGGATACTTGTAATCAGGATATTTTTTCTTGAGAATATCTACCATATCCTTGATCTAGGGCTGTGTTTGGTAAAAGTAGCAGTAGCAGTGAGCAGTAGCTGTGAGCAGTGGCTGTGAGCAGTAGCTGTGAGCAGTGGCTGTGAGCAGTAGCTGTCTTTTAAATAAAAACGTTTGGTAACATAGCTGTAGCTGTATTTATATATATGTAAAATGACGTAAAAAGACATATGCATATTTCAATAGAAAATTGTCTAAATAAATAATAAAGTTACGTTTACATACTGGACAGTTCATAATACCGTTATACACTAGTAATCTACTACCGATGACGTGCATTCCAACACAACAAAATTGAAGTGATCAACAAAGACTTACAGCCAATAAAACTGAAGTTCTATAAATCAAGAGAGACATGAGGTTAAACGCTAGCTGTTTAAAGCTCTTAACCAAACAATATGCAACAAGCTTTTATATAAAACGTTAAAAGCTTTTAAGCGCACCTTAGTACATAGTATACCATGCATGGTGACTTACTGACTTCCACATCAGTATGAACTTATTTTCTCGTGAAATTTAATTATGTAGCATGACATAACTTTTATATTGGCAAGAGAACATATAACCTAGACACGGTTCATATTTTTCGCAGACAATACGATGAAACTCATGAAAGTATCAAAAGTTCAAAACCCATAAAATGTCAGTAAGTTATCTATTATAGTAGAAAACTTGAATCAAACACAATGGAAACTGACCCCAACATGCAAAGCCATGTAGAATTTAACTTATTGTAGAAACATATTCGGCATATCTAGTGATTCTTAGAATTTAACTTATTGTAGAAACATATTCGGCATTGCATCTATCAGCTCCATTTAATAAAGAAGGCTCTTAGTAGTAAACACTAGAATTTGTAAAGTTGGATTAATAAGTTGTTTTATGTATCAAAAAGGAAGAACAAAAACATATACGAGGATGCTACTGAATCACAGAAACAACAACTAAGCAATTAAATAAGTAGCATGCACTAACCTTGAAAGATGAGAATGTGATGACAACAATTGATGAGAGGAAAAAAAAAGCCACAGACGTGATGATGTATATTAGGGTTT
>CP139509.1:19610425-19661166 GCA_021014915.2 Artemisia tridentata subsp. tridentata
ATGATCATGCACAAATGAATCTATGAAGATTTTACAAGTGATGTGTGATCATACACAAAAAGTATATCTTTGGGTTAAAATCATCAAAAACAAAAAACATTTGACTTTTTAGACTTTCATCAAATCTACTGATTTTTTATTCAATGCTTATTACTGCTGGTATTGTCAAATAGAAAAAGAAAGTTGAAGGGCCTGTTATGACAATACCATATATATTTTATGACCCAAGGTCCAAAATCTTAATAAGAGACTCAGATTTTGGTAAACAAATTTAAAGAATTGAGTTATGATTTCATCAAATATGAGATAAGGCGAAATTTAAGCTAACTTGTTGCTTATACCTTTAATTTGTATTTTAAACCTTTAACTAGATAGTAAGACATTTGAGCTTTAATTTTTGTTGAATTGAATCTCCATTTGCATGATTAGTAGTGTATTTGATGGTTAAATATATAAGGTTACATTGCATGATTAGTAGTGTATTTGATGGTTAAAGGTTACATTGCATGTTGATTTTAGTAAGAAAATGGAGCTTGATTTTATTTGTTTCTGAGTTATGATCTTACTTGGGTCAAAACCAGGTAAAGAGAGGACGACCCATGAGAAAACTGAAGTTTTGATTTTCACATATTGACCACTGTTGACGGATATGTCCGGACGGCCTGACTTGTCCGGCCGTCCGGACGGTATGGAGATCACCCGGCATGAGTCGGAAGGAATCAGAGATGCCGGAAGGCATAAGGTCGTTCGGCCAGTGTCACTGTAAGTCACAGGACAAGTGGCAATACCTTTTGGACAGATGGCAGCTGCAGACGCCGTCGCCGCCGCCCCCGGGTTTTACGGGATTGTGTCGGCGACATGTTCCTTGAAAACCCGGCGCCGCCAGTTCAGGTATCGAGGCTGGGCACTATAAATACCCACCTCATTTACTACTCTCAACTAACTAGTTCATTAGCATTTACTCCATATTGTTATTAGCAGGCCTATCGGAATACCATATACTTACTCTCACGCCGGAGGTGGGTCCTGGGATAACACCCGGGGCGAGCCTAACGCGTGCCGTTGTGTGCAGATACCCGAAGGATACTTGAAGCCGGAGGGATTGACACACAGACCTCTCGGAAGAACCTACTAACAGTTCAACCGAGAGGCCTCCTTTATTTGTCCGAAGTGATTACAAGAAATTACTTCAACAAATTGGCGCCATCCGTGGGACCAACTGCTCGATCTACCCAAAGTTCGAAATGGCTGGTCCTACACATCAAAAGAGGAAAATGATAGACGCCGTGGAAGAGTGGATGAATGTCCCGATCAGTTTCCCGACCATCCTCCCAGGAGATGTGTCGGACGAACCTTTAATAATCGAAGCCGAGGTGGAAGGTTACACTATACGAAGGATCTATGTAGACCAGGGTGCTTCGGTGGAGGTGATGTATGAGCACTGTTTTGAGCACTTGTGCCCTTCCATCAAGGCCAGACTGAGAGAAACCAACACTCCATTGGTAGGATTCGCGGGGGAATCCATAAAACCGTTAGGGAAGATCGAATTGGAAGTCTGTTTCGGGAGCCAAGGTTTGTTTCATAAGACTATGATGAGGTTCGCCGTAATAAGGTCTCCTTCTCCATACAACATCATTCTGGGCCGCTCGGGCTTGAAGAAGCTGCGGGCCGTCCCCTCGACCATCCACTCGATGATGAAATTCCCCACTCCGAAGGGCATCGCGACTTTAGTTACCCGGTCAGTAACTGTCTCGGAATGCCGCAAGTTAGAGGAGAAGCAGATTATAGGATCAAGGGTTGAATCCCGGGGCGCCGAAGTGATAAAGGAAGCCCTCCGGAAAACGGAAGAAATAATGGTAAATCCGGCTTACCCGGATCAGTTGGTAACTATCGGAGGGAATTTCTCCTCGGAATGCAGAAGGCAGCTGATTACGCTGCTCAAAAACAATCAGGACGTGTTCGCCTGGGAACCCACGGATATGACTGGGGTACCCCGGCGGATTACTGAGCACACGCTAAACGTGAACGTCCAGGACCGTCCGGTAGCACAGAAGAAAAGAACTTACTCGGCCGAAAAGAACCAGGCCATAGCCAAGGAGGTGGAAGAATGGGTGAAGGCTGGAATAGTGCGGCCCGTACAATACCCCACATGGATTTCAAACCCGGTTCTAGTAAAGAAATCTGACGGTAGTTGGAGAATGTGCATAGATTTTAAGAACCTCAACTCATCTTGCCGAAAGGATTACTACCCGCTACCCGATATTGATTGGAAGATAGAATCGATCATGGGATTCCGGTACAAGTGTTTCTTAGACGCTTACAAAGGATACCACCAAGTGCAGATGGCCAAAGAGGATGAGGAAAAAACAGCTTTCTACACCGAACATGGGACATACTGTTACACCAAAATGCCGTTCGGTCTAAAGAACGCGGGGGCCACCTACCAACGGTTAGTGGACTCGACCTTCCGATCACAGATAGGGAGAAACCTTGAAGCTTATGTGGACGATATGGTAATAAAAAGCAAGACTGAAAAGGAGCTACTGGCCGACATGGCAGAGACCTTCGATAACCTCCGGAGGATTAATATGAAGTTAAACCCCAAGAAATGCTCTTTCGGGGTGGAGGAAGGAACATTTCTTGGATACATGGTGACATCCGAAGGAATTAGAGCAAATCCGAAGAAAACAAGGGCTATTGTGGACATGCAGTCCCCGAAGTCGCTCAAAGAAATGCAGAGTTTAAGTGGTAAACTGGCAGCTTTGAACCGTTTCCTATCTAAGGCGGCAGAAAGGGCGCTTCCATTCTTTGAAACGTTAAAAAATATTACCAAGGAAAACCAAGATGAATACCGATGGACGGATCAGGCTGAGGAAGCTTTTCAAGAGATGAGGAAGATGATTCTCGAACTCCCCTACTTGGCAACGCCAATGCCGAAGGAAGACCTATTCGCGTATCTCTCAGCATCAAAAGGGGCGATGAGTGGAGTGCTTTTAGTAGAGAGGGAGGGGAAGCAAATCCCGATACATTATGTCAGCCGGACGTTGCATGAAGCCGAACAGAATTATGCTCCGGTTGAAAAGTTAGCATTGGCCCTGTTGCACATGTCCAGAAGGCTCCGAAGGTATTTCGAAGCACATCCCATAAAAGTCATCACCGATCAGCCCATCAAACAAATACTGAACAAGGCGGAGGCGTCCGGAAGGATGGCCAAGTATAGTGTGGAATTGGGAGTTTATAACATCGCTTATATACCCCGGAACGCGGTTAAAGGACAAGTTCTCGCGGACTTCATAACAGAAATACCCCTGGGGGCGTCTGGACAGAGCAAGGAAATATGTAACATCTCCGGTCAGGAACAATGGGTGTTGTATACCGATGGAGCCTCCAGTAAATCAGGGGCTGGAGCAGGTTTGGTGTTGATTAGTCCGGATCAGACGGAATATACCTATGCCATCCGGCTGAACTTCAAAAGCACCAACAACGAAGCGGAATACGAGGCCTTGCTGGCAGGTTTAAGAGTCACTCGGAAGATGGAGATCCGGGTGTTAGAAGTAAGAGTGGACTCCAATTTGGTAGCAAGCCAAATCAATGGGGAATTCGTGGCATCCAAGGATAGCATGATAAAATATTTAGCCAAAGCCAAAGAGTATATCGCGTACTTCGATCAGTTTAAAATCCGGAACATCCCAAGGACGCAGAACCAAAAAGCCGATATCCTCAGCAAGTTGGCCTCCATGGCTTTCGACCACCTAACAAAGGAAACCATAGTCGAAGTTATAGAAAAACCGTCAACGGAGGAAGAGGTGGTCAACGCCATTGTAGAGGAAGAGGGGGAAAACTGGATGACCCCGATCATTCGGTGCAAACAGGAAGGCATTTGGCCGGAGGATCAAAATGAGGCTAGGGTGCTTCGAATGAAAATAAACCAATTCACAATGGTAGACGAGGTGCTTTTCAAGAAATCCTATTTGGGCCCGATGTTGAGATGTGTCGGACCCCTCCAAGCCAATTATATCATCCGAGAGGTACATGAGGGAGCATGTGGGATGCACTCCGGACCACGATCCGTTGTGGCAAAGTTAATGCGGCAGGGATACTACTGGCCAACCATGCACCGGGACACCAGGGAAGTAATTCAGAAGTGTGATTCCTGTCAGATACATGCACCCGTCCCGAGGCTCCCAAAAACCGTTCTAACCTCGATAATGGCCCCGTGGCCCTTTTATCAGTGGGGCATGGACGTGCTGGGCCCCCTTCCGGAGGCCCCGGGGAAAGTCAAATTTGTTATCGTGGCCATCGACTACTTCACCAAGTGGATAGAGGCTAAGCCATTGGCTCGAACTACCGGGAAAGAAGTAAAGAAGTTCGTCTGGGAGAACATAGTATGCAGGTTCGGTCTACCAAGGGTGATTATCACGGACAATGGGAGCAATTTCATTCATGACCCTTTCAAAAGTTGGTGTGAGCGCCTGAATATAACCCAGATAAACACCGCCGTAGCCCATGCTCAGGCCAACGGATTGGTAGAAAGAGCGAACAAGAGTTTGATGAAGGGGTTCAAGTCCCGGCTCGGCAGGGAAAGGGCCGGATGGGTGGATGAATTACCAAATGTCCTGTGGGCACACCGCACATCCTTGAAAACGAGCAACGGAGAAACACCCTTCAGCCTAACGTACGGTAGCGAAGCGGTCATACCGGCAGAAATAGGGATGCCAACCTTTCGGACCATGATGACCAACGAAAAAGAAAACGACGAAGGAATCTGTTTGAACCTCAACCTCCTACAGGAACGAAGGGAGATGGCCGCGATACGAGAGGCGAAGTACAAAAAGAAAGTAGAACAATACTATAACCGAAGGGTTCGTGCCGAGTCATTCAAGGTAGGGGATTTTGTGTACAGAAGGAATGAAGCGAGCAGGGTTGAGAACCTAGGAAAGCTAGGACCTAACTGGGAAGGTCCATACCGAGTCGTGGAAGCATATCAGACCGGGTCTTACAAGTTAGAGACGATGGAAGAAAAGGAAGTGCCGCGGACTTGGCATGCGGTCAACCTCAGGAAATGTTTTTTGTAAATAGTTTAATATGCCTAATGTAAACCTCCGAAAGGAGTTGCTTGACTATCTTAATTGATAAGTGTAATTATCCCATAAAGGAAAGTGATTAATGTTATGAACTGGACTTTGGCACAATATACTTTTCCGAACATAATTAGAAAATGGCCCCCTCAAGGTTCACGCCCGGTGGGAGTTTGTGGTCGATGTTCGAAGTCCTGGCGGAAAGGCTGGAACATAATTAAAAAGTGGTCCCTCCGAGAGGTTCGTGCCCTCCGGAGATTAGTGATCAATGTTCATATTTTCCGAACATAATTAGAAAATGGCCCCCCTCAAGGTTCACGCCCGGTGGGAGTTTGTGGTCGATGTTCGAAGTCCTGGCGGAAAGGCTGGAACATAATTAAAAAGTGGTCCCTCCGAGAGGTTCGTGCTCTCCGGAGATTAGTGATCAATGTTCATATTTTCCGAACATAATTAGAAAATGGCCCCCCTCAAGGTTCACGCCCGGTGGGAGTTTGTGGTCGATGTTCGAAGTCCTGGCGGAAAGGCTGGAACATAATTAAAAAGTGGTCCCTCCGAGAGGTTCGTGCCCTCCGGAGATTAGTGATCAATGTTCATATTTTCCGAACATAATTAGAAAATGGCCCCCCTCAAGGTTCACGCCTGGTGGGAGTTTGTGGTCGATGTTCGAAGTCCTGGCGGAAAGGCTGGAACATAATTAAAAAGTGGTCCCTCCGAGAGGTTCGTGCCCTCCGGAGATTAGTGATCAATGTTCATTATTTTCTGGACGTAATCAGAAAATGGCCCCCCGAGAGGTTCACGCCCTCCGGGAGTGTGTGGTCAATGTCCAAAGACGGTAAGTATCCAAAAAGGGGAAGGAGCCGCTACCTTTCGAACATAAGTCGAAAATGATCCCTCCGAGAGGTTCGTGCCCTCCGGAGATTGATGGTCAATGTTCGGTTAGGAAGCAATCATACAACCCAGACGAAAGGTAAATTACCAAAGGACACAGGTAAGGTACTACGAATATATACAAAAGCAAAAACAAAAAGGAAGATGTTTTAAGAAATGCGCGAATAAATAATATTACACAATCCATCATTACATTTGTTCTGATTATAAGCTAAGCTAACAGCCCGTGGGCTCTACATTTGTTCAAAATGAGGCAGAAGGTCTCCGGGAAAATATTCTTCAAGCAGAGGGACCTTCAGGGAAGGAGTCACTCGGTGCTGGATCAGGAAACAGGGCCATGATTTCCGAAAAAGGCCTGTCCGCTGCATCGCTCACCTTCCGGATGTACGGATATTCCGTGGAGAAAAGCCCGTCATACAAAGGGTCAAACTTTTTGTCCGCTTCCACATCCAGGTTCTCTGTCTCGGCCACAATTTTGGCCACATCCTCCGGTGCACGACCCATTGAGATAGCCTCTAAAAACCCGGACTGGAAAGACAAGCTGAAAGGCTCGGCCAAGTGTTGTTTATACTCGTGGCTACGCAGGAGCCGACGAACCATCTCCGGGAGGAACTCCTTCACCAGATTCTGACGTTTGATGTCCGTATGGCCTAATTTAACGGCCAAATCGGTCCTTTCCTTGTACAGTTCAGCACTTTTCCCTTCCTCGACAACCAGCTTGCCTTTGACATCCTGCAGCTCGGATTCCAAGGTCTTGATTCGGTCGGAAGAAACCCTCCTTCCTTCATCCCTTGCCTTTTCCAACTGGGAAAGGCGAGCCTTCAGACCTGACTCCCTCACCGCACAGCTCGCATGCTCGTGCTCCAACTTCCGAAGTTCCTCTGCCTCCTGAGCTGCATTCTCACACCCCTCATGAGAGCGATGCAATTCTTTGTACTCTCCTAGAAGAGCCTCATACCGGCCGAGAATGTCCGAATGGGCGGCTGCTCCTCGACCAAATAACACCCAGCCTCTCTGAAGGGCCTCCGAATCACCCAAGCCTCGCAAATAAAGCTCCTCCCGGGGAGTAGGCAGGTTCATCATCAGATCTTTGCAAACCGCCCCTCTGTTCAAACGATCCCCTCTTCTAACGGACCATTCCGGAACAAATATCGCTGCCGGATCACCCTCGGCTACGAGTCTAACCTTGCCACGGCCAGATGCCGCCACGGAAGGACCCTCTGAAAAGAGAAACATGATCAGTCAAAAATATGAAAGGAAGTGAAAGAAGCGCATGATGAGAACAATTAAGATGACTTACCAACATCAGCCGTTTCGGAGGCAATGCTTGGCCCTTCCGGTTGACCCCCGATGTCTTCCGGGCGAAGCGATCGGATGGGGGTGGGAGCAGGGATAATCTCGACCTCCGTCGAGTCAAGTTCCAAATCCACCACAGGAGCCTCCGTCGGTCTACGCCTCTTGGCCGGACGGGACACACCGCTACTACCCTCCCCGTGCTGAACCTTTCGGACCTTTGTAACCCCAGCCCCCCTCTGGGCTCTCAGAGCCTCCCGAGCGGCGGCCTGCTGTTGTTTTCGGCGCTTGGCTTCCAAGACCCGTGCATCAGCGCCCTCAACCCTCAGCAACTCGGCCGTCTTCTCCGGTACATCGGCGTTCGAGGGAACAGGAAAAGTCACGTGCAGCTCGTGAATTTCATCCTCACGATACTCATCACCCTTAACCATCAAAACACCCTCACGAGCCTCGGGATTGATCAAGTACTCGGACACGAAACAATTAGGAACAAACATTAATGTTGGCGTATGTGTCCGGACGGCCTGACTTGTCCGGCCATCCGGACGGTATGGAAATCACCCGGCAGGAGTCGGAAGGCATCAGGTATGCCGGAAGGCATCAGATCGTTCGGCCAGCATCACTGTAAGTCACAGGACAAGTGGCACTACCTTTTGGACAGATGGCAGCTGCAGACGCCGCCGCCGCCGCCCCCGGGTTTTACGGGATTATGTCGGCGACATGTTCCCTGAAAACCCGGCGCCGCCAGTTCAGGTATCGAGGCTGGGCACTATAAATACCCACCTCATTTACTACTCTCAACTAACTAATTCATTAGAATTTACTCTATATTGTTATTAGCAGGCCTATCGGAATACCATATACTTACTCTCACGCCGGAGGTGGGTCCTGGGATAACACCCGGGGCGAGCCTAACGCGTGCCGTTGTGTGCAGATACCCGAAGGATACTTGAAGCCGGAGGGATTGACACACAGACCTCTTGGAAGAACCTACTAACAGTTCAACCGAGAGGCCTCCTTTATTTGTCCGAAGTGATTACAAGAAATTACTTCAACAATTAACACAAACCGAATGGGGAAACAAAGACAAAGGGGTACAAAGCTATACCATTGCCATCGGCATCCGCTAGCACGGCTCGGTGGCCGGGATGCTCCCAATGCGGGGTCAGCCCCACGGCATAGAGAAACCCTTTGGGAATGGGAATGAGATCAATTACGTTGGCGGCAAGCTTCTCGGCATCCGCGATGCTGAATTCGCCCCTCGGATATGGATCCGAAATGTCAGAATCATGATGCCTCCAGGGCATGGCAAAGGGGATCGCCCGTCTGTCTATGAGGAAGAAATCGTTTTTCCAACCTTTCAGCCCGGTCAGAATCTCTCGGAAGCAAACTTTTTTCTCCTTACCACTCCGCTTCTCGAAAGAGAACCAATGGCCTTGCTTACTCAGCTTGTAGAAGGCCCGGAATAAGGGAGTGGTGGGAACGACGTCCAAGCTTCGGCTGTACACTTCGAAAAGTGTGACACGGTGCAGTCCTAACGGCACCAGCTGGGAGATATGCACCTTATAGTATCTGATGATATCCAGCAAAAAGGTAGAGAAAGGCACGCTGAGGCCACCCTCGAAAAAGTACTCCACGTACAAACCAATTGCGTCATCCGGCAACTCGTCCATCGTCATGTCTGGCGGTGGTAATCTTGGATGCAGGTCCTCCGGTATCCCTACATCCGTGACCACCATATATAAATCTCTTTCGGCCATTAGGGAGGTATACTTTTTAACATCGAACTTAGGAAGAAACCCACCAACCTCTTGGGTATCTTCCTCATGAATGGAAGAAGGGGAATTCGACATGATCAACCGAAAGGCTAAACAAAATCGTTCGGGTCAAGAAGAAATGAGCCTATCGGTACAATGCTACGGAAAGTTTGTCAGTAGGAAATTACGATAGTAAAAAGAAAAACAACCGTAGAAATGGCGCTATTTATAGGCAAAAAGAAAAATATGGAAAGACGCGCCTTGTCAGCGGGTGAGGTGGCACCTCCTCACTCGTGCGATGTGCGCGTGTGCACGTGTCGACATCCCAGAACCTCAGTAAAAATGGCGGTTATCCTTAAAAAGAGGTAATAATGGTTTTTGGCAGTTTATGCAGGGAATCAACTCATCGGATCTCGAATGGCCTAGGCCTTTCGGAATCAGGGGAATAAGACTTCAAAATTCTCCAAGTATCACAATATCGGTCAAACCGATACTATGATACTGGGGGTGGGGGGGACATGTTGGCGTATGTGTCCGAATGATGTTTGCCGAAAGGCACAAAGGTATTATTTAAGTATTGCAGGTATATTCTTTAACGTATGCCGGAAGGCACAAAGATATTCTTTAAAGTATTACATCATCGGTCTTCAACCGATAATATAATACTGGGGGGACATGTTGACGGATATGTCCGGACGGCCTGACTTGTCCGGCCGTCCGGACGGTATGGAGATCACCCGGCATGAGTCGGAAGGAATCAGAGATGCCGGAAGGCATAAGGTCGTTCGGCCAGTGTCACTGTAAGTCACAGGACAAGTGGCAATACCTTTTGGACAGATGGCAGCTGCAGACGCCGCCGCCGCCGCCCCCGGGTTTTACAGGATTGTGTCGGCGACATGTTCCCTGAAAACCCGGCGCCGCCAGTTCAGGTATCGAGGCTGGGCACTATAAATACCCACCTCATTTACTACTCTCAACTAACTAGTTCATTAGCATTTACTCCATATTGTTATTAGCAGGCCTATCGGAATACCATATACTTACTCTCACGCCGGAGGTGGGTCCTGGGATAACACCCGGGGCGAGCCTAACGCGTGCCGTTGTGTGCAGATACCCGAAGGATACTTGAAGCCGGAGGGATTGACACACAGACCTCTCGGAAGAACCTACTAACAGTTCAACCGAGAGGCCTCCTTTATTTGTCCGAAGTGATTACAAGAAATTACTTCAACAACCACCCATGTTATAAACAATCAACTTTATTTCAACATTGTGTACTTTCAAATATACCATTTCTAATAAATGTGTTAAATATGTGACAAATCACAAATATACGTCGGTAAAATTAAGTTGGTATTGTTAAAATTATGTACATACTTCAAGATGGTTGTTATGGTGTTAGAAATGTAATTTAATATGATATGACTTGAAGAGTTTGTATGTTTATGAGCTTTATGTAAACATATTTGGCATTAGAGTATATGTGGTGGAAGATATTTACATTAGAAATGGGGAATTTGTGTTCATGTCGAAGTAAAATATGATGATGATAATCATTAGTAACACGAATATTTGCCAATATATATGTGGAGAGAATGGGAAGTATAGGCACAAGTTGAAGTCCAAATCAAAAAGGTGCTTGGGGTTAGTTTATCTTTATATCTAAAAGTACTGGAATTATTTTCATGAATTATATTGTAGTACATAAAGTTATTTGGTTGAATTTTGTAAATCAAAGGCATGCATGTGATGTGTGAATTTCATATGAAATATATCTACAAATAAGAATTGCATGTTATGGAACTAAGAAAACCCACAACTACTTACTAAGGTGTCGTTTGTTTTTTCAGAGCTTTTACCTCTTCATCTGCAAACCATGTCTGCAGAAGAAGAGGTACATCTGAAGCTCTTCATCTGCAAGAAGAAGACCGTTTGTTTTTTGTGCTATTGAAGTACTTCTTTCCCTTTCTTTTTTCACTAGTATCTTTTGTGATATTGAAGTATTTTTTTTTCAATGCTATTTTTTGTGCTATTGAATATTTTTTTTTTTCTTCTCCTTTTTCTTTTTCAATTTTTTTTACGTTTTCGTCTGTTTTGGTACGTTTTTTACGTTTTCGACCGTTTTTCTATGTTTCGTCTGTTTTTTTTTTACGTTTTGTCTGTTTTTTTACGTTTTGTCTGTTTTTTTACGTTTTGTCCATTTTTTTACGTTTTCAACCGTATTTTACGTTTCCGTCCGTTTTTTATGATTTCGGCCATTTTTTTTACCGTTTTTCGTTTCATTTTTTTTACGTTTTCATCCGTTTTTTACGTTTTCGCATTTTTTTACGTTTTCGTCCATTTTTTTTACGTTTTCGCCCATTTTTTTTACGTTTCGCCCTTTTTTACACCTTTGTCCCTTTTTCAAAGCCCATTTTTTATGTTTTCGCCCATTTTTTTACATTTTTTTTATTGTACGTTTTTTAAATTAACTTACGTAAGAAAACGTAAGGACAAAAATGTAAGAAAACGGACAAAACGAAAGAAAAGAAACAAAAACGTAAAAATACAGGCGAAAACATAAAAAAAAAAAGACGAAAACGTAAAAAAAACGGACGAGAACGTAAAAAGACAGAAAAAAAAACGTAAAAAACGAGCGAAAACGTAAAAAAAACAGACGAAAACGTAAAAAAACGGTCGAAAACGTAAAAAACGGACGAAAACGTAAAAAAACATATGAGAGCGTAAAAAAACGCAGCGTAAACGTAAAAAAAAACCGACGAAGACGTAAAAAAAGACGAAAACGTAAAAAAACTGACAAAAACGTAAAAAAACATGCGTAAACGTAAAAAAAACGACGAAAATGTAAAATAACAGACGAAAACATAAAAAACGGGCGAAAACGTAAAAAAAACAGACGAAAAACGTAAAAAAAAAAACGGACGAAAACGTAAAAAATGGCGAAAACGTAAAAAAACATACGAAAACGTAATAAAATCGGACGAAAACGTTATAAAACGGGCGAAAACGTAAAAAAACCGACGAAAACGTAAAAAAACTGGTGAAACCGTAAAAAAATGGACGAAATAGAAAAAAAACGGACGAAAACATAATAAAACGGGCGAAAATGTAAAAAAACTGACGAAAATGTAAAAAAATAGGTGAAAACCTAAAAAACGGGCGAAAACGTAAAAAAAACGGACGAAAACGTAAAAAATGGTCGAAAACGTAAAAAAAAGTGTGAAAACGTAAAAAAAAAAAAAGGACGAAAACGTAAAAAAAACAAATGAAAACGTATAAAAACAAATATTGAGAAAGAGATGTAGGGTTTACGAAAGAAGATATAAGAAGTGAAAGAAGATGTAAGAAGTGAAAGATAATGTCTCAAATTTAGAAGAGGAAAGAAGTGAAAAGAAGCTCTTATGTCTGCAAAAAAACAAACGGAAACCTCTGCCCTCCCGCAGACAAAAGAAATGAAAAGAGGCAAAAAGTGCTTATTGTGAAAAAACAAACCACCTTAGACATGAAGTTATTATTCATGATTTTATCTCTGCTAAAGGAATCATGATCTTTTCATATGGTCTTTTTCTTTGTAATTTCCTTTTGCAAAAGGAGTCATTTGTTGTCCCCACCACATTCCAAACGAACATATCTTGTTCACATTGCTAGCTATCTGGTTCTGCTATAGTTATAGACCCAAGCACAAGTCCATTCCACTAATTTTTCTTCCAAACAAACAAATCACTTACTGCTGCTAGAACTTTTTCACATAAACTCTTTCAACAGCTTGAGCCCTACTTCCAATGGCTTCTACTTCAAATTCATCAATTGAAAAGAGCTTCAAGTATGATGTTTTTTTGAGTTTTAGAGGTGAGGACACCCGTAACAATTTCGTTGGCCATCTTTATCAAGCTCTCAAGCAAAAAGGCATTCAAACTTACAAGGATGATAAGGAAATCGAGCAAGGAAAAACGATCAAGGACCAACTCATCAAATCCATTGAGGACTCAAGGTTTTACATCATTGTTTTCTCCAAGACTTATGCATCTTCATCTTGGTGCCTAGATGAGCTTGTCAAGATTATGGAATGTAAGAAGACGACCGAGAGGAATGTTTATCCTGTCTTTTTTGATGTGGAGCCCACCGAAGTCCGCAAACAAAGTGGGGCAGTTAAAGAAGCCTTTGCCGAACACGAAAAGAAGGAGGCTGCTGGAAAATGGATAGAGGCTATGAAAGAAGCATCAAATCTGTCTGGGTGGGAGTTGAAAGGGTAATTCAATTTCATTCAATTTTTATCTTGATATCTACATTTATATAAATGTTAATCCTTTTATGTTATCCTAACCGTTTATGTGCGCTTTGAGCAAGCTAATAATATAATCTTTAATGTTACAGGGATGAATCTGAACTGATCCAAATAATTGTTGATGCTATTTTCATAAAGAAATATTCCACTCTTTCGAACGCTGATGAAAAGTTAGTGGGTATGGAGACCCGAATCGGTGATGTTCTTTCATCTTTCGAGATTGGTACCGAAGATGTGCGCATGATCGGGATCAAGGGAATAGGAGGTGGGGGCAAGACAACTTTAGCCAAAGCTGTTTATAATCAAATATCAACTATGTTCGAAGGAAAAAGCTTTGTTGAAAATGTAAGGGAAGTTTCACAGCCTTCTTTGTCCGGTTTAAAGAAGCTTCAAAAACAGATACTAAAAGGTGTGTTAAATAAACAAGACATCACTTTTAGTAGTGTTCATGACGGGAAAAACATGTTGAAAGAATTGATGAGTCGTAGAAAGACACTTGTTGTATTAGATGATGTTGATCGTATAGACCAGCTTGAGGCGTTAGTAGGCGAGCCTGACTGGTTTAAATCGGGAAGTAGAATCATCATTACCACAAGAGATGAGCAAGTGTTGTTAGCCCACTGGGTGAACTCTGTTCATGACGTCAATCTACTATCATCTACGGAAGCGATTTGCCTCTTCAGTAGGTATGCATTTAAAAGAGAGATTCCAACTCAAGGGTACGAAGAGCTATCAAGACAAGTTGTACAATTTGCTCATGGTCTTCCCTTAACGATCAAAGTTTTGGGTTCGTCTCTTTATGGTCAAAGTGAACGTTACTGGGTAGATGCTATAGAAAGACTAAAAAAAATTCCATTAAAGGCAACTATGGAAAGATTGGAAATAAGCTTTGATGGTCTAGAGGATGATTACAAAGAAATATTCTTAGATGTTGCATGCATACTAAAAGGTTTGGACAAAGAAGATGCAATTAAAGTGCTTGAAAGCCGTGGATTTCATGCAAGAAATCTCTTATAACTATTTATGACAAGTATGGTACAGGAGGTATGTACTTAGGGATGCATGATCATTTAGAAGAAATGGGTAGGAATATTGTTCGCCGTTTGCACCCGGATGAACCTAACAAACATAGCCGATTGTGGATTGATGAGGAAATTAAAGATATATTGACTAATGACTTGGTAAGAATCAAGTTATGATTTCATAAAACTGACATTTTTGGTCTTTGTGGTTTTCCGGATATTACATTTTTGGTCCAATAATTTGAAAAGTTTCAGGTTTGGTCTAAAATGAAACACATGCTGCGGGTTCAGTCCAAATTTCTAACTCCGTTAGTTTGATTATATTTGACCGTTTAATAGAATGATATTATTATCTTTTTAGGTATTACGTTAGACAAAATAAAAGTTGCTATATCAGTTATTCAGTTTTCATATAAAAAACACATGACAATTTTCATCTTCCTCTTTGTTTGTCTCTCTAAAAGTTTTTCCCAAAATCACTTTCTCTCTCTAAAAGTTCATTAATTCGAATTGAATTATCATTCAATCTCAATTTGATTAAGGGGTTTTATTTTTTCGATTTCAGGGCACCCAATCAACAAAATGTCTATACTTCCGGTCACCGGGTTTCAATGCTGAAGTTGTAGTAAAAGGTCTAGCAAAAATGAAGGATCTTAGATTTATTCACATAGATCTCTCAAAGGATGATTTAACTTATTGGAATCTTGCTCAACTTTTGGAATTTGATAAAGTTAGCGAATACCTTCCAAGTTCCTTACGATTTATGAGATGGGATGGATTTCCTTTTTCGAGTTTACCGAATACATTTCATGGAAAAAATCTTGTTGAACTTGAGATAGATCTCGGCAATATTGTTCAACTTTGGGAAGATGGAGAAGAAAAGGTAGCATAATGGTTAATTTGTTGTTTTTCATGATTCATTATATGATTCTATATATCTTATAGGTTTGTCATTGCCCCAATATTAATTGTTTTTTCTACTTATGTTAGGTTCTTCATAAGCTCAGGTTCCTTAGAATCCAGAATTCAAAGTTGAGGACCTTTGACCTTACGTTGGCTCCAAATCTTGAGCAATTGGATACTGGCGGTTGTGGTGATTTCGTAGAGCTTCGTATGCCTGCTCATCATCTAAAGCTCAAAAGTCTCAACCTCTCTTATTCAAAGTAGACAACCCTTCACCTTGGGGATATTCCGAATCTTGAGGAGCTTGAACTCGAAGGCTGTAATGATTTGGTAGAACTTCAAATGCCTACCGAAAGTCTAAAGCTCGTGTCTGTCATCCTTTACAACCTCAGTCATCCAAAGCTGAAGACCGTTCACCTCGGGAATTCTCCGAATTTAGCGTGGCTATGTCTCATGGGTTGTCATGATTTGGTAGAACTTCAAATGCCCGTTGACAATCTAAAGCTCCGATGTCTCGACTTGAGTGGTTCAAAGTTGAAGACCATTCACCTCGGGAGTACTCCGAATCTTGAGGAGCTTTTTCTTTATGGCTGTAAAGAATTGGTAGAACTCCAAATGCCCGTTGAAAATCTAAAACTCAAAGAGCTCGACCTCAGTGATTCAAAGTTGAAGACCCTTCCCCTCGGATATACTCCAAGTCTTAAGAATCTAATACTCGAAGGGTGTAATGATTTGGTAGAACTTCAAATGCCTGCTGAAAGTCCAAAGCTCGAAGAGGTCGACCTCAGTCATTCAAGGTTGAAAAACCTTCACCTCGGGAATACTCCAAGTCTTAAGGTGCTAACACTCGAAGGGTGTAATGAGTTGGTTGAATTTCAAATGCCTGCTGAAAGTCCAAAGCTCAAAAACATAAACATATTCAAAAACTGTCTCACAAAAGGAAAAAATAAAACATTGAAGAAATGTATACTTTTATAAATAATCACACACAAAATTTTTACAAAATATTTCAAACCAAAACACTCCCGCGGCAACGCGTGGGCTACCCAGCTCGTTATGTACATACTTCAAGATGGTTGTTATGGTGTTAGAAATGTAATTTCATATGATATGACTTGAAGAGTTTGTATGTTTATGAGCTTTATGTAAACATATTTGGCATTAGAGTATCTGTGGTGGAAGATATTTACATTAGAAATGGGGAATTTGTGTTCATGTCGAAGTAAAATATGATGATGATAATCATTAGTAACACGAATATTTTCCAACATATATGTGGAGAGAATGGGAAGTATAGGCACATGTTGAAGTCCAAATCAAAAAGGTGCTTGGGGTTAGTTTATCTTTATATCTAAAAAGTACTGGTATTATTTTCATGAATTATATTGTAGTACATAAAGTTATTTGATAGAATTTTGTAAATCAAAGGCATGCATGTGATGTGTGAATTTCATATGAAATATATCTACAAATAAGAAGAATTGCATGTGATTATATTATATGGAACTAAGGAAACCCACAACTACTTACTTAGACATGAAGTTATTATTCATGATTTTATCTGTGCTAAAGGAATCATGATCTTTTCATATGGTCTTTTTCTTTGTAATTTCCTTTAGCAAAAGGAGTCATTTGTTGTCCCCACCACATTCCAATGTTTTCAAACGAACATATCTTGTTCGCATTCTGCTATCTGGTTCTGCTATAGTTATAGACCCAAGCACAAGTCCATTCCACTAATTTTTCTTCCAAACAAACAAATCACTTACTGCTGCTAGAACTTTTTCACATAAACTCTTTCAACAGCTTGAGCCCTACTTCCAATGGCTTCTACTTCAAATTCATCAATTGAAAAGAGCTTCAAGTATGATGTTTTTTTGAGTTTTAGAGGTGGGGACACCCGTAACAATTTCGTTGGCCATCTTTATCAAGCTCTCAAGCAAAAAGACTTATGCATCTTCATCTTGGTGCCTAGATGAGCTTGTCAAAATTATGGAATGTAAGAAGACGACCGAGAGGAATGTTTATCCTGTCTTTTTTGATGTGGAGCCCACCGAAGTCCGCAAACAAAGTGGGGCAGTTAAAGAAGCCTTTGCCGAACACGAAAAGAAGGAGGCTGCTGGAAAATGGATAGAGGCTATGAAAGAAGCATCAAATCTGTCTGGGTGGGAGTTGAAAGGGTAATTCAATTTCATTCAATTTTTATCTTGATATCTACATTAGAGGTGAGATCCCTACGAATCACTCAATCTCTAAAGATCAAAAGAACACATCTTGGCCTTTCATTTTATTTTGATCCAATGGCTAACATCAAAACACACAATTATACAGTAAGGGCAAAATTGTCACACATAAAACTCACAATATCCCTCTTACTTTCATTCTTACCAGGTTTCAACATTTTCTCTCAATAAAACACACACCGTACAAAAAAACACACACACAAAATCACCGATGTACACACACACACACAATAACCGTCGTCAATCCCGCCGTCAATCGATACCCCATATGCCGTTGATCCGCTATTGTTCCGCCGTCGATCTGTCGTCCTTCATCGACACTTTGTCCGTCGTTGATTTTTATATCAAAAAATCAGTGTACAAATCAAAATGGAGTGATCATCTTCTTCAGCCGTCTATGTTTATGGATCTAGGTTTACTGATATTGGTGGGATCTGAAGTGGGTTTGTATTACACGCGCCGCCGCGTCACGGAGGATGGTTGGTTGTGGGAAGTGGTGGTTGTTGCGGCGGCGGAGGGTAGTTTCTAGGGCGGAGATGCGGTGGATTGGGGAGGTGACGGTTGGGTTTTCTTGAATGGCTTGTTGGGGAAGGTTTGGAGGGTGATATTGGTTGAGGTTATGGTGGTGGTGTGGTGGCGCGTGGAGCTGGGTTAGAGCAACTGTGAGCTTAACTGTAATACTTTCAAAACCCTGGAATTGGAATATGTAACGAGATTTTGAACCTTTTATTTGCAGATGCCAGGTACGATTATGGCAATGTGTCGCTTGAATCGGCCAAGTATAATGATTTAGGGTAGAACCATTAAGGTTACAGCCCATTCTATGTTACTAGCTGACGAGTCCCTAATATGAAACTTATTTTTTTGTCAAACTTTTTTATTTATATTTATGCAGCCAGGTCATTTTGAAGGCCATACATTCGACATAGTTTCTGCCCTTCCAGGTACACTTGATAGATATACCATCATACATTTTTAAATTGCATATCCAGAACCAATTGTTATATAGTTGTCCAATAATGTTACAGGTTTGCTGAGAGTTTGTAAGTGGCTCCATAAATGATGAACAAAGAAGTAAATCACATAAGAAATGTTTGCTAATAAGTGGATCCATAAATGATGAACAAAGAACAAACAAGTAAATCACAAAAGAAATTAGGGTAAATGTATTACTTAGTATTTGCAGTATACATGTTATTGCACCAACAAGTATAAGTAAATCACATGTGATTATGCATGAAATCACATGTGATTCTCCACGAAATCACATGTGATTCTACATGAAATCACATGTGATTCGGTTTTGGGCGACACGAGGTAATGAAATGCAACTATGAAAATTTTGGAGACATCATTTCCTTTGATGAAACTTTCAGTACTACAAGTAAGTTTAGACAGTTTGACTTTAATTATGTAAAAAATCACATGTGGTTTAGCCTAAATCACAGGTGATTTGTGATAAATCACATGTGATTTGTGATAAATCACATGTGATTTAGCACAAATTATGTTTGTTTATTAGGTATGCATTTTCTCACAAAAGCCATGTGTTTTTATATGCTTTCAGGTGCAATATGGTATTTGTTTCATTCACTGCAATAGATAATGATGGAAAGAGTGTGACAATTGTTGCCGGTGAGTAATGAAGTTACTGCGGCGCGTGGCGGTGGTGAAGGTGAAAGGGAACCGAGGATGTCGTTGATGTCGTTGTTGGAAGTTGATGGATCTAGTTATGTGGAGGGTGGTGATGGTGACGTGGATGATGACATGGCAGAGGAGGTGGTTACTACGGTGGTGGATGAGAAGCATAAATACTTTTAGTTCTTATTCATGTAGTATAAAAATTAAAAATTCCTTCAATTTTTAAAAGTTTTCTAACTGTTAGCGCACTCGTGTGTATGGTAAAACATAAAGGAGGTGGTTATGTTCAAGGGAGCTTTTTGTTAAAAGAGTGAGCTGTCCGTTGTGATCATTTCATTCTCGACGTCACTCGAGACACCCAAAAATATTAATCACATTAATCCCCTCATGTGATTCATTAGTAAATCCCATAGGATTCATAATTAATCTCATGGGATTTATAATAAATTACATGGGATTCACATGCGATTCATTAGTCAATCCCATGAGATTCATGAATCCCATGGGATTCATTAGTGAATCCCATGTGATTCATGTGATTTTGTACTTACAGTTTATATAAAGCAAAATAAAAATCTACTGGGATTTATACAAAATGAAAATCTCCATGAGATTCACTGTGAATCCCATGGGATTCATTAGTCAATCCCATGGGATTCATAATGAATCCCATGGGATTCATAATGAATCACATCCATGGGATTCATAATGAATCACATGGGATTCACATGTGATTCATGCTGAATCTCATGTGATTGATAATGAATCACATGTGATTCATACTGAATCCCACGTGATTTACTCATTTTTACAAATCACTTGTGATTTTTTAAAAAAATAATAAATCACAAGTGATTTTTTACGAATCCCGTGTGATTTTTTTACGAATCCCGTGGGATGCACCAAAAAATCCCATGGGATTCACAATGAATCCCATGGGATGCTCCAAAGAATCCCATGGGATTCACAATGAATCCCATGTGATTCACCAAAGAATCCAATGGGATTCATACAGAATCCCATGGGATGCACCAAAAAATCCCATGGGATTCACAATGAATCCCATGGGATGCACCAAAGAATCCCATGGGATTCACAATGAATCCCATGTGATTCACCAAAGAATCCCATGGGATTCATACTGAATCCTTTGTGATTTATCGTCTTTTTACGAATCCAATGGGATTTTTCTGGACGGAAATTTTGAAGAAAAAAAAATCGTATTTTTACGAATCCCATGGGATATTTCTGGACGAAAATTTTGAAAAAAAAAATAATCTTTTTACGAATCCTGTGGGATTTCTTTACGAATCCCGTGGGATTTTTCTGGACGGAAATTTTGAAAAAAAAATTCGGCTTTTTACGAATCCCATGGGATTTTTACGAATCCCGTAGGATTTTTTTGAACGGAAATTTTGAAAAAAAATCGTCTTTTTACGAATCCCATGGGATTTCTTTACGAATCCCGTGGGATTTTTCTGGACGGAAATTTTGAAAAAAAAAATTCGGCTTTTTACGAATCCCATGGGATTTTTACGAATCCCGTAGGATTTTTTTGAACGGAAATTTTGAAAAAAAAAATCGTCTTTTTACGAATCCCATGGGATTTTTTACGAATCCTGTGGGATTTTTCTGGACGGAATTTTGAAAAAAAAATTCGTCGAAAGTATATAACAATGCATATCTATAGAAAGATAATTTTTTTCTCGTCGCGATGGTGTATTTTTCGTAGCTTGAAGATTTACCGTTTGCAAGATATGTTGTTTTAAAAAAAATGGTGAAAAGTGGGTTTTTATATTAAATGAGCTAAAATGTCAATTTTGCCCTCCTTTTTTATTTTTTGATTTGATTTTAGCCATTAGATGAGAGGTGGATGGATGGTTAAGATTGATTTATTTGTTTTTTAAGTGATACTTGTTTTGCATCGATCTCACCTAATTGTAATATATATATATATCCACCAGCCCCATAGAAACACATCACCATCTTATCTAGAAACCAGGCATGGATTTCCAGACCCTTAATCCAAACACAAGCTAGATAAAAAATGAGAGAAACCCGAACCTCGTCCCTCATGTGATCACCAACATGCAAAAAGACCTCATGGACTAACTAGTTTGAAAAAATAGCAACTACTACCAACAAAACATATATCAAAACCAATAAATGCAATACCATGATGTGCGAAGTCCCTCAACCAGGTCAAATGCTTCAAAATCGCTATCGAGCAATTTATCACGGCAATCTTCAATGGAGGGGATATACTGTTCTTGCTTGTCTGGAGGGTGAATGCCACTAAAACAGTAGTACATTAGTGCAGCTAAGAACTCAATATCACCATTTGTACTTCCGTCTTTCGTTAGTCCATGAAGCATCGCTTTGTTGTCACGGATAACGATATTTTGAGGAAGAATGCTGCCATGATGCAATCCTTTTTCATGAAGCCACAAGAGTCCCTTAACAACGTCGCTGTAAAATTTAAAATAAAAAAATATATATATATATATATATATATATATATATATATATATATATATATATATATATATATTAAATGTCTTGAACGTGAGGTGTCGGCTCTTTTTTCTAAAGACGAGGTTAATGTGTACGAAAGCAGCAGGGAAAGCTTTCTGGTGGATTTCCATGACGGACACATAATTTTGCCGGGAGAAATACGTAACCACCTGGATATCATAGATATCACACGGGTTACTATCACATTAGAGCATAGATCATGGAGTCTGAAGTTTGCCCTATTTGAAGCTCTAATGCCTTGTAGATGTGGTTTATTAACACACGACGATGATGTTGCATCTGAAGAATATCATAAAAGAAATCGTCATTATTGCTTCGTTGAGACAGCAAGAGGGTATGATCACTTGATTAGTCTTACCATCAGAAGAGGGATTAAAATTCCACTAATCAACTTAATTGTCGACCTCAAGTCAGAAACTAAAAGGGCTAATTCTTCGGTAACACATTCAGCCATGTACCAAAGTAGTTATGTCGTGACCGTGGAGGAGAGTCATTATCATGATTCTGTCATATACCAAACACATAATACGTTGGACTGGCATCCCAATATTCTTCAATTCTATGGCACGGAGGAATTTCTCCAACGTTCGTACCATGTCTTTGGTTGTTATGAGTCAACTTTGTTAGATATTATGACATCAGGAAATATGGCAGAAAATTCCAAAGTGAATGGATGGATACGGTAAGTTTAATCAATTTATTTATATTTTTTTTTTTTATTATATAACACTTCTTATTATTTAATATATATATATTAAAAAAAAAATTATAAATAAATTGATTAAACTTACCGTATCCATCCATTCACTTTGGAATTTTCTGTGCCATATTTCCTGATGTCATAATATCTAACAAAGTTGACTCATAACAACCAAAGACATGGTACGAACGTTGGAGAAATTCCTCCGTGCCATAGAATTGAAGAATATTGGGATGCCAGTCCAACGTATTATGTGTTTGGTATATGACAGAATCATGATAATGACTCTCCTCCACGGTCACGACATAACTACTTTGGTACATGGCTGAATGTGTTACCGAAGAATTAGCCCTTTTAGTTTCTGACTTGAGGTCGACAATTAAGTTGATTAGTGGAATTTTAATCCCTCTTCTGATGGTAAGACTAATCAAGTGATCATACCCTCTTGCTGTCTCAACGAAGCAATAATGACGATTTCTTTTATGATATTCTTCAGATGCAACATCATCGTCGTGTGTTAATAAACCACATCTACAAGGCATTAGAGCTTCAAATAGGGCAAACTTCAGACTCCATCATCTATGCTCTAATGTGATAGTAACCCGTGTGATATCTATGATATCCAGGTGGTTACGTATTTCTCCCGGCAAAATTATGTGTCCGTCATGGAAATCCACCAGAAAGCTTTCCCTGCTGCTTTCGTACACATTAACCTCGTCTTTAGAAAAAAGAGCCGACACCTCACGTTCAAGACATTTAATATCATCTGTCCCATTTCTAAGTAGATTCCCAGTTTGAAACTGGAGCTGCAGATTAAAACAAATATAAGATCTAAGAAACAAAAACGAGAATAAAACAAAATACAACAACATGGAAAACCCACTAACCAAACAAGATGGTTGACTACGGGCTTCCAAACAACAAGAACTACCTACTGTGGGGACAAAAGACATGACCAAAGGACACAATAACACCCACAAGAACTACAAAACAAGGGACTAATCTAGTACAATGAACTCACAAAACAAGCACATTATAAGTACCAATTTCCAGGCCTAACACATATGAGGAAACTAAGATTAAGGGTGTGCTCGGTTCGTATGAGGGAATAGGAATGGAAAAGGCAAAGGGAATGCAAATGAATACTGATGACTATTATCAATGAATTAACGTTGCTTGGTTGATAGCAGGTAATCATTAGAACTATCGTAGGTGACAGTTCTTGTTGATATAAAAAAAAACTCAAATGATAAGTGCTAAACAAGAAAATTCAAACCCACTTCAGATATTATAATGATTTTTAACTAGAAATTATCATAATTACTAAAGAATAATCCCATGTTGTTAGAAAATTATAAATTGCAAAGATATATTGAACGTGCAGATATATGACTGTACAAAACTTTGATGACCTTATTGGATTTTATTAGATGTTACACAATTACAAAAACAAGAAACATTAGAGATGCAATTTCCATTAAATAATCTTGAATGGAGTTATGTGGAGTGGTTCCTTCCCTGATGTCACTTTACCTAATGCTAAATGTTGTGTTTACATTGGAAATCAAAGGAACAGGGGAAGTAGAGACAGAGGAGTGTTTGGAAGAAAATGAGGAAAGTGAATTGAGTCGTTATATATTGCCTGAGGAAACACCACAGTATATAGTGGGTTTTGGTAGAGTTTGTTGTGAAGTCGGTGCAAGTAGTGAATTGGAAGTGAATGAGTCAAGAAGAGGAGACGTTAATGGGGTGGTAAATTGTGAGGAAGTTGGGAAAGTTCATGAAATTGAAATTGAATCAAGTGAGATGAACATGGATAAAACCTTGATAGATTGCTCAATTCCACAAGAGAAGTTAAATGCTGATATCAATGTGGAGTTTGAGAGTGAACAGGAAGTTGATAATACGTGTTTTGTGAGTGGTGATGAATTTGTTCAAGGAAGTGAGGAGATTGAGTTGTTTGATTATTGTTCTTCGGATATAGGAAAGTCATTTGAAGTTGATCAAAAGGTTCGTTGGAAGTCGAAAGTGCCTTGTATTTTGTTCGTTAATGAGAAAGATAGGCAAAGAGAAGTGGGTTTAGGATGGGAAAATGATGAAAGGGAACAAACACTTCATCAATTGTTGACTGAATTGGATGGGCTTTCTGGTAATAAGAGAGTTATGACTGAAGGTCAGGAAGTTGTGAATAAAAGAGTTGTTGTTTGACATGTGGGAATGGCGTAAAAGGAAGAAGATATGTGGTGCAAAAGGCGAATTTAAGAATAAAAAGAGGAACTTTGCTACTTGGAAGTGGCCCAAGAGGAAGAAAATAATGGGTATAAAATGCGAATTTAAACATGGGAAGTGGGAATTTGACATATGGAAATGGCCAAATAGGAAAAGAAAGGAGCAAGGTGCTATGTGGTTGTGAAGACATGGTGCAGAAAAGAGAAGGAGGTTGGAAAAATTAGTTTAACAGAGGAAAGGGTATTGGTTATAATTGTTGTTGTTTGGGGGTGTTTGGAAAATTGCTTAAAAGGTAGAACTTATGTTGAAGTTTATTGCTCATGGGTAGAACATATGTTGAAGATTGAACCTGAGATTGAAATTTAGCTGGTGGGTGTTGATTAAGGGTGTTGATGGAAGCTAATTTCGTTGATACGAGTTGTGATAGAAGTGTTACTGTTAGCTGAAGTAGGAGTGCAGTCGACAAGTGTTCTTTAGAGCTACTGTAATGTGTGGTGTAGAACTCATAGATGTTCGTCAGCTGGTCATGCTTAAAGATGGTAAATTCTTTATCAGATGTTGGAAGAATTATTGACAAAGGCTGCTATAAGTTGTTGGTTGTTGTTATGGAAGATGAGATTGAGGTCTGAAATTCCACGAGTGAAGCCTGAAGTTTAGTGTAGCTGATGCAAGTAGCTGATAATTGTAACGTCTATTTTAAACCCGATTCTTGAGGACAAGAATCTTTGAAGGGGGATGGTTTGTTACGGGTCATTTGGAGAAATCAACAGAGTCAACCACACATGTGGGTGGCACGTGGAAAGCAGTTTCAATCCAAACAGATTTTCCCACCCAAGTGTCCCCTTCCTCCCATTTTCTATAAATACCCCTTCCTTCCACATTTAGTAGTTTAGCCAAAGAATTGTATTAAGTCTCTTCTCTCAAATTCTCTCTAGTTGTATTGATTGTAATCATTCAACTCTTATCAATAGCATTCGGTTTCGGGTCTTGTTTCTAACTCTATAGACTCTTGATAGTTTGTTGCCATTGTATGCACTATCTCCAATCTATTAATAGGGTTCGGATAGTGAGTGTTACATTATGGGGAGGGGTTCCTTCCCTGATGTCACTTTACCTAATGCTATATGTTGTGTTCATGTGTGAGATAAAGAAACAATGAAAGGAATTTTGGCTGCTGCTAATAACCGTTTTGATGAATCAGAGAAGAAAGGTGAAAAAATGGAAGATATAATTGAGAAGTTATGAACGTGGTGTGAAAAGAAAAGAAAAAAAAAAATCCTGGCAAATAAACTTAGTGGGTAATGAAAGTTATAACCGTCAATTTAGAGGGTAATGGCCCATTACCCACTTTTAAGTAATGGGGGATTGAACCAAGCATCATAATTTATTATGTTACCCATTCCTTATAGTCCATAATCCTCAACCAAGCACACCCTAAGTTCCTTATAATGACAGAACCTAAAAATCCCTTTGATCTAAAAACTGCAGAAAATGAAGCAGAGCTGAAATTGCAGGGGGGAAAAAAAAGAACTGCTCCTCTTGATTTACTTACTGATATGACATTTTACGGGATAAATAAGCTATTGCTGCCAGTCCATAGAATTGATACAAAAGTTGACAATAAGAAAGTTTGAAGGTAAAGTCAAATTCTACCCAAACACTCCTATTGAACTTCTTATTAAATTATCTGCGGGTGAAGTGTAGGATGTTGTGCCCCTACGTTCTTCATGTTTACTATGTCTTAACACACAATTCTAACTAATGTTTAGAACATGTACACATACAAAATTAGTTACTTTGTGCTCATAGAGCAATAAATACACTCAAAACGCACGTTGTGAAAGATTTGCCTAGTCTTAGTACACAAAAACTCTATAGTGTAAATATTAATCAATAGTGATAAATTAAAGTGCCTAATCTTGGTTACCTTCTTATTACCATCAGATGTGCAGTGATAGAGGTGGTTCGTATGATCCTTGGCATCAAAATCGATATATGTTTCTGATTGGTGTTCTGCCGTATAGATGTCTGACCCAAATTGATTGTACCAGTGAAATTTTTTTCGGTGAGTGTTAACAAAGAATCCTCGTCCCGAAGGATCAATCACTAGGATACCTTGTACATCACGCCTAAAGATACGAAAAGAAAGTATATATGTTAGAATAAAACTACACGGTGACTAGGAAAGAAAGTATATGCAAAAACTGATAAAACACCTGTCGGTAGAGGTTTTATTAATATCCATGTCGTTTTTGAGATCCCTAAACATGTTTTTGTTATGACCTCGCTCCTTAGGACAGTCCGAATTCGTATCCAGACCAAATACCTTGGGGGGGTAACTGGTAAGCACCTTATTAGCACGTTTACAATTGCTTGCAAAATGGTTATCTGCACCACAATGCCAACAGCCAATACAGTTTGTGTGATGATGCCCCAACCTCCAACAATGCTCGCATCTTAATGCTGGACAGTCTATAGCCTTATGTCCAGGTTTAAGACAGACAGAACAGCAGTTTATACTACATTGAAGTTCGTTATGTCCAGGTTGAGCACAAATTGCACAGAAACAGTCTAGTCCTATATGCCCAAGCCCCCCGCACTTATCACATTTAACGAAAGGACAGCGCCTTTTGATGTGCCCTTGGTCCCCACACTCATAACAAGTAAGGTTTGGACAGTAGTTATTCCCCATATGTTTCCCACAACGACCACAAAGAACGTTTGGACAACCACCCTTGACAGACATTCTATGTTCAAACGAAACCCTAACGACTCGATTAACCTTTTTAGATAAATGGTTTTGTTAAATTGAACATAAACCAATGATGGTTTCCGAACATAACCCCGCAACCAATTGTTAAAAACACACACTGATACTCAAATCCCCAATTTATTGATATATATACCCAAAAAAAACTATGTCCTGTTTAAAGAAGAAAATAGGTCGGTGTACTTATTTAGAATTGCATATTATATCCTTCAAAAAGTTCAAAATTACATGCATTAAAACTTTTATAAATTAATACTAGTAATGTTAGTATCAGGTATATTTTATTAATTTAGCGAGATATTATTATATCGATAAATTAATAATTTATTAATTTAAAAAAGTTTTACGTATGGTCTTTAATTTTCTCCGGAGCAAAATGGAGGCAAAAATCAAACTGTAGTAGAGATGGCTCGATCTATGCTCAAGGAGAAGGGTCTTCCAGATTCTTTTTGGGCAGAAAGTGTTGCTTGTGCAGTTCACATTCTTAATCTTTCTCCTACAAAAGCTGTGTGGGATCAAACACCGTATGAAGCTTGGCACGGTAATAAACCATCAGTGAGTCATTTGCGTTTGTTTGGTTGTATATGTTATGCATTGCATACAACTAACAGAAGTAAGTTAGAAGAAAAATCACATAAATGCATCTTTATTGGTTATTGCACCAATTCAAAAGCTTACAGAGTGTATGATCCTCTGAGTGGAAAAGTCACAATAAGTAGGAATGTGGTATTTGATGAGCAAGGGTGTTGGAATTGGGAAGACCCGATTAAGAAATCAAATTCACAAGTTGGAGAATATGAAGACGAATTTCAAGAAGTGCTAGAACCAGTAGTTGTTACTCGTGTTTTCTCACAAAGTTCAACTCCAACAAGTTCGAAAAGATCAAGTGAATTAAATTCATATTCCTGTTGGAATTAATCTTGCTATGATGAACAAATCACAGGTGATATATGAATGTATAAACTTGCTATATTATTGATACTTGCAAATCTTTGTTCATACAATCTTACAGACTTCCATCGGGTATTTTGGGTATACCCTTTTTGTACAGATACACACACACCCCAAAACTAGACATACGACATACATATATATACTTTTCCAACCGGTATAACTACCAACATTGGTACCGGTTCAAACTAACAGGCGTGTCCCTTAGGACTTTAACTGCCAACCTATTTACAATAATACATACATACTTTCTAACTTGACATATATAAACCAAAGTTTTGGTTTAACTTTCAATACTCCCTAATCTTTGCTTCTATAACATTATTGGTCTAACATTCACCCCCCATAATGTTATAGACGGCAATCGAGTCTTCTTTACTTGACTTCACAGCAATGTGGGTTCATCGTCAGTTTCATAAATGAGATGTGCTTGTTCCTCCTTGTCTTTCTTCTTCCATTTGATGCACTCATATCTAAGGTGTCCATAGTTGTTACATCTATAACATTTCATGTCTTTCTTGTCTCGTTCTCCTTGATGTATGTCTCTTCCTCGACTTCTTTCGCCCTTTTCCATGCTGTGTTGCTTTCTTACTTGCATTCTTTCTTACTTGGTTTCTTGTGATCGCCAAACGTGATCAACCTTACTTCTTACTTCTGATCGTATGATCAGTTTCTTACTTACTTTAAAACACAAAGGTTTTTCTTACTGGTTTTGATCAAAAATGATCTTTCTTACTTGTTTTGAAACGCTAAGGTTTCTCTTACTTTGATCAAGATTGGTCTTTCTTACTTGCTATGAAACACTAAAGTGTCTTTGACCAAAATTGATCTTTCTTACTTACTTTGAAACACTAGCGTTTTTTTCTTACTTACTTACTTTGAAAACACTAGAGTTTGCACTTACTTACTTAATTACAATCAGAACCGAGATGGTTTCTGGTTTTCTTGCTCTTGTGTTTGATCAAAAGATCAAAACTCTTACCTGCTACCGGCCAACTTGCTAACCAGGTTTTCTTGCTAAACTTGCTCAATATTGACCAACTTGCTAATCAATATTGTGTTTTTCTGACCCACTTGCTAATCTGGCTCTTACTGCACGTATCTGACCTACTTGCTAATCAGTTCGTGCCTCCTGACCCACTTGCTAATCAGGTTCTTGCTTGCTTTGATCAAAATAATTGATCCTTTCTTTATCAACAGTAATTTAATAGAACTTCCTTATTTTTCTTTATCACTAAATTCCTTTTAAAATTTATATAACCCAAAAATGAAATATCCCAATTAAAATAGGCCGGCCTCTTTCTTTATCTTCCAGTTCTCACAAAATTAGGGCAACAGTCCCCCTTTTTGTTCTCTGGTGGTTGTCGACACAAAGAAACAACACAAATGATAGACCCCTTTTCTTACTTCTGCAATTAGGGCAAAATCACGAAGCTTTCTTCTTTCCCCTTCCTTCAATCGATCAAAACATCCCAAATCCGCCTATGACTTCTTTCTTCTTTCTCTTTCTGATTAGATGACGGTTTTGTAATTGCTTTCTTCTTCTGGTCGCTATACACAAAGATTGTCGCTGTTGATTCTTGTTTTTCAATCGATTATCACTTGCACTCGTTCTTCCCTGGATCGATTAACGTGCTCTGATGCCAATTGATGGAATTAATCTTGCTATGATGAACAAATCACAGGTAATATATGAATGTATAAACTTGCTATATTATTGATACTTGCAAATCTTTGTTCATACAATCTTACAGACTTCCATTGGGTATTTTGGGTATACCCTTTTTGTACAGATACACACACACACCAAAACTATACATACATATATATACTTTTCCAACCGGTATAACTACCAACATTGGTACCGGTTCAAACTAACAGGCGTGTCCCTTAGGACTTTAACTGCCAACCTATTTACAATAATACATACATACTTTCTAACTTGACATATATAAACCAAAGTTTTGGTTTAACTTTCAATACTCCCTAGTCTTTGCTTCTATAACATTATTGGTCCAACAATTCCAATTCTTCATCTTCATCTAAAGATGCTTCACCAAGGAAATATAAATCTCTCGATGAAATTTATGCTTCTGATCAAGGCCCGCTCATCTTGTTTGCTGGTGATCCTGTTAGCGTCGAAGAAGCCATGGAAAAGCATGAATTGCGGAAAGCAATGGAAGAAGAGCTACAAGCTATTCAAAGGAATCAAACATGGGAGCTTGTTGATTTACCCAAAGGTAAAAGTGCAATTGGTGTAAAGTGGATCTTCAAGACAAAGTTCATGGCAGATGGGAGCATTGAAAAATACAAGGCAAGACTAGTGGTTAAAGGCTACGCTCAACAACAAGGTATTGACTACGAAGAGACATTTTCCCCGGTTGCCCGATTCGAAACAGTGAGAATCATTTTAGCTCTAGTTGCTCAAAAGAAATGGAAGGTGCTTCAGTTCGATGTGAAATCGGCTTTCTTAAATGGGGATTTACAGGAAGAAGTTTACGTATGTCAACCTCGAGGTGTTAAATGTTCGAGCATCTCCAACGGAAAATAACAAAAACCACCAAAAACCAGCCACGTCACTGCCACATCAGATTTCTTAAAAACCTTTTTACTCCAACAATATCCCTTCTCAAACCCCATTATTTTAATATATTTATATATATAAATATAGGTATATATATATTTGTGTGAGAGAGAAATCTTGTGGGGCCCACTTTGGTTGGTTTTTGTTGGTTTGGTTTTTCAAACCACCTTGGTTTGAACAAGGCCCTCCAATGGTTAAAAACCAAGAGGCTTGGTTTGAACCACCAAAAGGGCATCCGTATGTCAACCTGGAGATGGTCAACCTCGAGGTGTTAAATGTTCGAGTGACCAAAACAAAGTGTTTCGGTTAAAAAAGGCACTTTATGGGCTCAAGCAAACCCCACGGGCATGATACAGTAAGATAGACGATTTCTTCCACAAAAATGGTTTCGAGAGGAGCATGCATGAGCCAACGCTGTATGTGAAAAGGCAAGGTAAGGATGACATCATGATAGTAAGTCTTTATGTCGACGATATAATCTATACAGGTTCATCACCTGCTCTAATAGCTGAGTTCCAAAATTCTATGAAGAATACATTTGATATAACCGATTTAGGATAGGTATGCTACTTTTTGGGGTTAGAAATTACCCAAACAAATGATGGAATTTTCAAGTCGCAAAGAAAGTATGTTGAAGACACTTTGAAAAGGTTTAATATGGTGCGATGCAACACAGAAACTACTCCAATGAACATTAATGAAAAGCTGAAACTAGATGATGGAACAGGAGCTACAGACACAAGTTTGTATAGAAGTTTGATTGGGCGTTTAATTTACTTGACTCACTCTCGCCCTGACTTGAGCTTTTCTGTTGGTATGCTTTCAAATTTTATGCATAAACCAACTAAGCAGCACTTTGGAGCAGCAAAAAGGGTTCTACGATATCTAGCTGGTACGAAGAAGTGTGGTACGTAGGTCCAGAAAGTAGAAGTGTTTGAGCTAAAAGGTTTATGCGATAGTGATTGGGGGAATTCTGTGGGGGATGCAAAGAGCACTTCGGGGAGTTGCTTTATCCTTGGGACTGCTGTTGTGTCATGGAGTTCAAAAAAACAGGCCACGGTAGCTCTCTCCTCCACTGAAGCAGAGTATATTGCAGCCGCATCTATAGCGTGCCAAGCGGTATGGTTGAGGAGACTTTTAAGTGATTTGGGACAAGAACCAAACAATCCTACCGATATATTTTGTGATAGCAGGTCAGCTGTTTTGCTTGCGAGAAATCCAGTTTTTCATTTTCGAACTAAGCACATTGAAATTAAGCATCACTTCATAAGGGAGCTCAAAGCAAGAGGTGAGGTTAGACTCGAAAACTGCAGAACCGAAGAACAATTTGCAGATTTGATGACTAAAAGTTTGGCGCTAAAGAAGCATGAAGGGTTCAGTTCTCAACTAGGAATCTCCAAGTTCGAATAATGGGGGAGTGTTGGATTATTATTCGAGCCTTGTGAATCAACACAATAAGTTTGCTACTTAATTGTCCCAATAATTTCTAGCATCTGTTACAGCTAGTAGTTACTGCCTTGTTATTAGTTTTTAATAATTGGGTCAGTTAGGCAAGCAACAAGTAATTGTTTTTGTTTAAGTTCTTTATGTCAGTTACGTATTGTAAGCCCTATATAAGAGGCTACTTTTCTATGTTATATTCTGGTACCAAAGCCAGATTCGTTCTTAGCTGGGCATTATTTGTTACTCTGATTTTGAACATGGCAGGAGGTTCTTCTGGTCCACTTAATGTATCTCAGCCGCAGATACCTATTTTTAAAGGGGACTCATATGAGTTTTGGAGCATCAAGATGCAGACGTTATTCAAGTCCCAAGATACCTATTTTTAAAGGAGCTCTTACAAATTCAATTCGATTACAGTCAGCTACAATAGTTTGTAGTAGATTAGTTTTGTGTAAAATTATACTTACAATTCAACTTATTTATAAGAGTTGTCAACATTTAAGTTAGTTAACTTGTACTCTTGCTAAGTAAAAAAAAGGAAACGTAGGGGTACTTTATGGTGTCAACTGTCAAGAATTGTCGACGTTATAATATGGAGATGTCGAGGACGTTTGACGTATTTATTTCAAAAAAAGGTACTCTACGACTCTACGAGTGATTTTGGTACAATCATGGACAAATGGTGTAATTTACTCTTCAACTTATTTATAATAGTTGTCAAAAATAAGTTAATTAACCTGTACTCTTGTTAAGTAAACAAAAGGAAATGTAAGGGTACTTTGTAATGAGCATAGCTACATATGTACACCACATAACATGGAGACGTCGAGGACGTTTGGCGTATTTATTTCAAAAAAAGGACTTTAAGAGTGATTTTGGTACAATCAAGGACAAATCAAAATTTATGTTAGTTAATTTGTACTCTTTCTAAGTAAAAAAGTAAAAAAAGGAAATTCCTAAGTAAAAAAGTAAAAAATAAATAAATAAATAAATAATGTAAAGGTCTATGGTGTGAGCATATTTATTTAAAAAAAAAAAAAAATAAAAAAAAAAAATAGAGATGACTCTACGAGTGATTAAGGTACAATTAAGGACAAATCAAAATTTATGTTAGTTAACTTATACTCTTCCTAAGTAAAAAAAGGAAATTACTAAGTAAAAAAGGGAAATGTAACAGTGATTTTGGTACAATAAAGAACAAATCAAAATTTATGACTCTTCCTAAGTAATAATAATAATAATAATTGCTAAGTAAAAAGAGATATACGGGTCCACGGTGTGAGCTTAGCCAAATATGCACACACCATAGCACTGCTACCTCAAATGACGTTGCCTTAACCTTATGTATATATACGTACATTTCTTTTTGTTTCCATCCGATGTGGGTTTGCACCAACATTGAATATTACAAATTCTAGTTATGCTGAAAGAAATAATTTCATTTGTGTAATTATAATTTGTGATTTTGATTATTAAAACATATATGAGTTATTATTTAAATAAACGCAAAATTGGTTATGCATTAAGATTTACAGAGATGTCAAGTAGAAGAACAAATTTTAATCTATTTACATATAATGTAAAGTATTTCGAGTTACACTTTACTCTTTATAAGTCATATGAGTGCAAAAATAGAAACATATTGTTATTTAGATGTTTCATGCCAAAAAGTGTTTGAACTACACAGAGTAGCCATAATGTATATGTATATTCTTAACAACTCAACAATGAGTTAAATAATTGTCATAAAATATATATACAAACATGTGGTTCAATCTTTTCTCAATGTGGGAGAGTGATTTCACCAAACATTGAATTTTACAAGTCTCTAGATTCTAAAGAAATGATTTCGTTTTTTAAATAATAATTTGCGATTTGAGTCATTGTTTATAAGGCAAAGGGCACGAAAATGTAAAACTGGAAAGGCAGTACTTCAAAGAGAACAAGCAATGGTCTACGCTCGGGCTTTAGTTATTGGCTTTAAGACTGATCATCGAGAAGATCTTATATGTTTTGCTGATGCTGTTGATACATCATCTGGGCGGGCTGGATTCGACGACTCTCCATGGGCCGTTCGTCGTCTTCTCGAGCCCTGAGTAGACCTGTTCAACAAAGAGAACCCGTTAGGAGTGGACCCGAGGCCGTAGCCCCGGGATCCACCTCCGACGGTCAAGTTAGTATCGGTGCGATATAACCATTAAGAGTTAGGGTTATGATAACCTGTTGTGTATATCGTTGTATGATGATCTGAAGATGGGGATTCCAGCCGTGTATTTATAGGGCATGGATTAGGGTTTAGGCGTAGAGTGGGCCGCTGTCTGCCGGGCCTGGCCCAGTCCAGGCTATACGTCCACAAGCCCCCCAAGTCTAGTGTGACATAGTGCGTGGCTATGTTATGCTAGACTTAAGTTCTGTTCATGGCCGCGTAGGCCCAATCAACCATGACGGCATGGCTCATGTGTGCGCAACTCAGGTGTGCACATGGGTCGGACCATACCGCGCAGCCCAAATGCGACAGTGCGCCCTGGGTCTGTGGCGCAGTGCGTGGTGACCATGTTGGCGCGTTCTTGTTGGCGCGACCTTGATTGTGAGAGTCTCACAATAGTGAAGGTGGATTCCGTATGCTGCATCCTGGGTAAGGGCGTACCTTTTGTACCAGTAGCGGTGCAGCATGGTGCGACAGAAGACGTGCTTCTGTGGCAGAGGTGCGCGCTGTGCGCGACAAAGATGTGCGCTGTGCGCAGACAAGGTGCGAACATTACATCCGTTTTTACAACCGACAGAGGACGTCTCCCCTGCGGCGAGATGGTGCGAATATTTAAATCCGTCTTTGCTTCCAAATACACATGCGTGACGCGTACGGACACAGTGTATACCCTGGTAGCCCCCCAAGTTTGATGGTGCTACTCGTGTAGGAGCATTAAACTTACTTATCCAAATCCTGAAAAACACTTAATGCAAATATTAGAAGTATATGCCGCGAATCGCAACATATAAAACCTAATGAAGTAAAAGATTAGCGCATAGCATGTGAAATTAACACATAAGATAAGTAGGAGTGCGAATTACACCTATCGTGAGGTTTTACAAACTACATAAATAATTAATTGGTTTTTTTATTATTTTTTTTAGTGCGCGCTGTGCGCAACAAAGAGGTGCGACAGAAGGCGTGCTTCTGTGACCGCGACTAATAGTTTCAATCGCACGTACAGACGCAGATGGATGTATCGTGACCGCATAGACTCTAACGTTTGTGGATGATCGCAGATGACCACGGCTTTTGTCCAGTGCGCTCATGGCGATTGACTAGCATCGTGGTGCCTGTACGTGACAGTGCGCTCATGGCGCCGATCTGCGAAGATGTCCGAACGCATGGCCTAACGCGGGTAGATTTATCGTGACTGCGTTGTTCGCGGCTAAAAGATAAAGTAGGTCCGATCGTGCGGACTTAGTGCGTTATAGATAAAATCGTGTTTACCAAGTTAAAAGATTTACATAAAATCTTTTGAATATTTAAAAGATAACATATCCTATTACCAATTTAAAAATATCGGGATATCTTTTCCGTAGATCTCCAAATCAAATCCCAAAGAGGATGCGTTTGATTGGTTTAGAGAAGGAGCAAAATCAAAGTAAACAAAGAATGAATTCTTTGTTATATGTGTATACGTACGACAAAACAACAACCAAGAATTAATATTCTTGATGTTAGCTTGACACGTTTGACCAAGTCAAACCAAAACAAACAGTGCGTATGGTATAATTGGTCTTAGGTTAATGTGTCGTGTGATGTGTACCGTATGTGTAGGACGAGCATTTTATTCGTGTCCCACGGATGGCGCCAACTTGTTGATACATAATCTGGCGCGGGCTGGATTCGACGACTCTCCAGGGGCCGTTCGTCGTCTTCTCGAGCCCTGAGTAGACCTGTTCAACAAAGAGAACCCGTTAGGAGTGGACCCGAGGCCGTAGCCCCGGGGTCCACCTCCGACAGTCAAGTTAGTATCGGTGCGATATGACCATTAAGAGTTAGGGTTATGATAACCTGTTGTGTATATCGTTGTATGATGATCTGAAGATGGGGATTCCAGCCGTGTATTTATAGGGCATGGATTAGGGTTTAGACGTAGAGTGGGCCGCTGTCTGTCGGGCCTGGCCCATTCCTGGCCCAGTCCAGGCTATACGTCCACAAGATCTTATATGTTTTGCTGATGCTTTTGGATATCATCATTTAGGGTACGGAAACATGTCTACACGTTAAGCCCTACTTAAAAATTTAAAGCTGTATGTGATGATGGTGTCTTTCTGTAAACGTTGATCAATGAACTAAAGCTAGTGTTCCAGCAGGGAAGCGTGTTTAAATTTCATGGAACTATGTAATACAAAGAGTATGGATGGATGAGGTAGCAGTACGTAATGCAGGCATACTCCCATGCATTCACATTTCATTTATATGGGAACATCTGGTGGAGTCGTGGAATATCATCCTGGATAAAAACTTAGAATTAATGTCAAGAAGCAGAAATGGTGTTGTTGATGGCACAACAACTGACTCCAGCATAAGTCTATTGGATACTAATTTATCTAATCCATAAAGGTCAAACATGAAGTCAAAGTCAAACATAAAAAGTCAAATATATGTATAAGTCAAAGTGGCAGTTATTGTCGGTTAGGAAAAAACGGTTAGAGTTGGTTATACCGTTTAATGAAACGGTGTGTTGTTTAGTTGTGTCGTTTGGGATAGTATAAGTACCATGTAAACACAAGTCTGTAACTAACGATTGTATATCAAATAAAAGTCTAGTTAGATTGATTATTGTTCTTATACGATTGTTCACAAAGAGATAGAAGATTAGACCAACAGTGGCATTAGAGCCAAAGGTTTGAACCAGAGACAACGAAACATATTGATTCAGGGAATCAATCAAGAAGAGAAACAGAACGTGCTCATACCGGTCAATCAAGAAGAGAAGAGTTTGATTCAGAGGAATCAATAAAGAAAGAAACACGATTCGATTAAAGAAAGATCGAATCAGAGAACACAAAAAAAGAGGAGAAAAAAAACATATCGGTTGTGCGAAGAAGAAACCGCCGCCGTGTGTTTTGCCGGAGAAGACAAAGAAGAGAGTAACCATCATTACCAGATAAGAAAAGAGAAGGCACGTTTGATTAGAAGAAAATTTGTGAAGAAGGAAGAAAAAGGAGCAACGACACTTCCTGAAGAAGAAGAAAAAAGGGGCTGCTGCTTTTGTTGGGAGAGTTTTTGCCCTAATTGAGTATTAAGGAAGAAGGTAGAAGAAGCGTTTTATTTGGGATAAAAGGAACGACTTATTTTTGTTTAAGAAAAGAGGCCCACGAAATTAAGAGTAAACCACAAGGAAGGAATAAACAATTAACAGGTTTTATTATTACTTTTAATACTTGTTAATTTTTATTTTATCTATTAGAAGAATAGATTAGAAAAGTTTAGAATTTGAGAATTATTGTGGATTAGACAAAAAAAATTAAGTTCGACTATTGTTAGAGTTATATTGGTTTTAGTAGAAACTAAAAGTGAAGATCATTAGGAAAGAGAATATGTCGGGAGATAAAAACGAAAATATTGTTTTCGCCTCATCATTATCATCATATCAATGTCCAGTTCTAAACAATACGAACTATACATTATGGGCATTAAGAATGAAAAAGATACTATTGGCAAATGGAGTATGGGGTTTAGTAGAAGGAACAAGTACATCAAAAGAGATTGATGTAAAAAAGGATAGTTCTGCATCAGCATATCTATTTCAAGGATTACCAGAAGATTTGCAAATGCAAGTTGCGGGATGTGAAACAGCAAAAGAAATTTGGGATTCTTTAAAGGCCAGATTCGTTGGGACAGAAGACGTCCAACAGGCACACTCGCAACAATTGAAATCAGAATTTGAGAGAATCGTGATGAAAGAAGATGAATCAATAGATTCATTTTCAGGAAGTTGATGAGTATTATTACAAAGGCCGCTACATGTGGATTGATGTTTGATGAACAAACAAAAGTAAGGAAAGTACTTAATGCAGTGCCAGATAAGTTTGTACCAATAGTAGCAACCATTGAAATGGTTGTTGATTTTAAGACTGTAAAGTTGGAGGAAATTATCGGGAAACTTAAGACTTATGAAGAAAGGCTTAAGTTTAGAAAAGGAAGTGATGAAGATAACAGTGAGAAGTTATTGTTCACACGTAAAGGGAATGACAGAAATTATGAACGCAACAATGGAAGTTATAGAAGAGGAGGTGGTAATCAGACACGAGGAAGAGGCCAAGGAAGATTCGTAAGAGATAACAGGAATGAAGATAGTTATAATAGAGGGGGGAGAAGCCCTAGAGATCAAAATTATCCAAGAAGAGATCTTAGAGAAATACAATGTTATAATTGTCAAGAGTTTGGACACTTTGCTGCAAATTGTTCAAAACCAGACCGTAGAGAAGAAAAAGCAAACCTTGTGTTCGAAGATGACGAACCAGCACTATTAATGGTTACTAGTAAAGATGAAAAAAAGATAACATCCTTAAAGGAAGAATCGAGAAAGAAAGGAATTGTCATTGAGAAGGATGAAATTCCAAAAGAAAAGTTAGAAGACATGAGATCAGAGATAGAAACTGACTTAAAGTGTAAATTAGAGTTTTGGAAGTTCGAAATGCTTCAAGAATTAGAGATGGAGAAACAAGAGTTTGAGAAGAAAATGAGAAATAGAGAAATGGCATTTGAGAAACAAATGCAGAGAGAGTTAGAGAACCTCAAGAAGATGAGAGATTGCACAAGCAAAGAGATGAAAGAGTTAAAGACAACAGGAGAACAATTTAAGAAAGAGAACCATGAAGTTGTTTCAGATAAGAAACATCCAGAAGAAGAATCAAGTGTTGACAAGGGCGAATGCAAGAAGCATCAAGAGACGCCATCAAGAATTCAGAAGGAGAACCAGATTGAGAAAGACATTAAATCAAGCAACAAGAAAGTTGAACCAGAAGATCGTGATACAAGTACTAAAAGAAACAGATTATTGGAGATGCAAGATTATGAAATGATACAAGAGAAGAAAGATGGTGACAAAGGTAACAAAGATGATCGAGATGAAATTGAAGACAAGGAAGAAAGAAGTCAAATCAAGGAGAAAGTTCAAGACATAGTTCGTGTTAAAGATCAAGACAAAGGAAGTGGAAACAAGCCAAAGTTCAAAGATAAAGATGATAAAGCTTGAAGATATCGAAGTCATGGATTAATAAATTAGGGAGGAGTATTGGATACTAATTTATCTAATCCATGAAGGTCAAACATGAAGTCAAAGTCAAACACGAAAAGTCAAATATATGTATAAGTCAAAGTGGCAGTTATTGTCGGTTAGGAAAAAACGGTTAGAGTTGGTTATACCGTTTAATGAAACGGTGTGTTGTTTAGTTGTGTCGTTTGGGATAGTATAAGTACCATGTAAACACAAGTCTGTAACTAACGATTGTATATCAAATAAAAGTCTAGTTAGATTGATTATTGTTCTTATACGATTGTTCACAAAGAGATAGAAGATTAGACCAACAAAGTCATGGATGTCATTTTCATCGGTTTATGCACACGTTTCAGCCAACGTACCAAGGGTACTACCCTTTTGGGTATGCTAGTCCATCCATATTATCAAAGGAGTCTTCCATGGCCTCGGAATGTGGAAGGTTTATGAAATAAGGGGAAGCGATGACAGAAGAAAGGACCACAAAATGACAACTTTGACTCTAGTTTAGAAAGTGATTCAGGTGGCGATAAAAAGCGTTCATCATGGAAAGATTTTTAATTTACTACATTAATCCTATGGACGATGGAGGTTGGGATGTCAACCAGGAACTTGATAGCCAAGTATTAGTTGTTCATGATTTAAAATGTGTAAAGCAGAAAGTATTAGCTGGACAATTTGTTTTTCATTTTGTACGTTTTAAAGAAATGTCTTTTTTCTCTATATTTAGTTGCATATAAAAGATAACTCAAACAAGTAAATAATATTGAGGTTAAAAAATGTTATATCCAATGCTATGAAATTAAATACTGCATGCAGTAACTTCACACCAATTGGAAAACACAATGAGTGGGACTATTATCAAATTTTAAAAACTTGTCAATATTGCGAATGAAACTATATATCCTTTGTTCGTCGGAACTTGATATAATATATGCGTTATCCTCACATAAACACTACGGAGTATTAAGGTTTTATTACTTGATTGAACTCATCATTTATCCGTTATTATCACCTCGTTTTAAGTTCCGCAGAAAACAACAAATTTTACTTATTGTATTGCTTATAACTTTTTTTTTGGGTAAAGGGTTACCCCGGTAAAGTATATTAATCACAAAACAATGTTTAAGTACAATGGAATATGGTAGAGTACCACATTAACCTCAAGCACAAGGCTTGAACAACCACCAACTCATTTGTGACACGCCACAAAAACGAACCTAGATGAAATGCAACATTACATCATAGGAAGCAAAACTAACATCCATACAACCTAAAATTTGGAGGCATTTTCCACAACGAAAGCAAATGTTTAACCCTCGAGGAGTTTTTGAACCTGAAAGTGACGAGCTTAAGCAGAACCGTAGTCATGATCATGTCTCTAATCTCCTCCGGCGATCTTCTAGTGTTTTTAAACACCCTATTATTTCGTTCCATCCAAATGTAGTAAGCAGAAGCCGCAAGCAACATTTTACCCATAACACTCTTAAACGTGCGTTTAGCAGCCATAGGCTAAAACCACTCCATGACATCCTCCAAAATAGGAGGAACAAGGTCCATACTAGCAAGCCCACGAATAAGGTACCATACCTGAGTTGAGTACGTACATTCAAAAAAGAGGTGTTCATGGGAGTCAGGTTGCGAATCACAAAGAGGACACCTTAACAAGTTCATATCTGTCGATGGATCAACATCCCACGGTTTCAGCTTGTCTTGCGTCTTGAGACTTCTTCTCATAATGAGCCATAAGTGAAAAGCATGGCGGGGGATGCAATGGGAAAACCAAACAGTACGGTACCATAAAACCTCATTACCCCTTGCCCTTAACACCTCCCACGCACACTTCACAGAAAAATCAGACATGTTACCATTTGAGTCAAACAATCAGATCAGCCACACACGCTTGTAAATTATAGCCTTCCCTAGTGATGTCTCTTGGAGAAAGAAACCGAATGAGAGGACAATGAGAGCACCACATATCATACCAAAGAGACGCCTTGAGACCATTCCCAATCTGCACCCAAAAGAATGGTTTCACAAGCTCACGAAGTTGGAGGATTTTACGCCATCCCCAACTCATATCCGCTTTAGGAGGAATATCCCAAATAGTACGGCCCCTAAGCTTATACGTATGAATCCATCGAACCCAAAGGGATTCATTGTTAGAGGCAATGTTCCAAATGTGTGTAGTCATTAGAGCAAGATTAAACACCTCTAAACTACGCAGCCCAAGTCCTCCTTGTTTAGGAAGACAAATATCATCCCATGCAACCTTTGCTTTCCCTCGCTTGTATTCACCGTTACACCAAAGGAAACCACGAATAAGCTGCTGAATATCACTAATAATACCTTTGGGAATGACTAAAACAGACGCCCAATACACGTGCATGGAAGAAATAACAGATTTACACAATTGAAGTCTACCTGCAAAGGATAACGATTTATTCTTCCAATCTCCAATCCGATTACGCGCATTTTCAACAAGGACTTTGCAATCTTTGTTAAGAAGCCTAGAAGAAATAAGGGGCACGCCAAGATATTTAACTGGAAGCTCGCCTTCAGAGAAAGGCATAATATTTAGGATAGACACCTTAACGTGGTTCAACACATTACAAAAGAAGGCCGTACTTTTTGGAATACTTGGAACCAAGCCCGAAACCATCTTAAATTCATCAAGTGAATCCATAATAACTTTAGCCGAATCCACATCACCACGAGCAAAGATAAAAAGATCATCAGCAAAGCAAACATTGATAATTTGCAACTTTTCACAATGATGATGGTAACAGAAAGTATCGGACAACCTAACTCTCCTTTGAAGGATAAGAGTCAAAATCTCCATAACCAAAGTGAAGAGATAAGGGGAAAGAGGGTCGCCTTGACGGAGCCCTCGTTTACCCTTAAAGAAACCATGAATGTCACCATTAATGCTAATCGAGAATGAAGTAGAGGTAACACATGCCATAATCCATTTGATCATAATATGATGAAAACCAAAGCACTTGAGAATAAAACCCAAGAAACGCCAATCAACCGTATCATACGCCTTCTGAATATCCACCTTAAAAGCACACCTAGGAGGACCTCTATCACGATAATAATTATGCATAAGTTCCTGAGTGATAAGAATATTGTCTGAGATACGTCTACCCGGGACAAAGGCAGATTGGTTTTCACTTACAACCTCCTTAATCCCCTCAATAATACGATTAGTAAGAATCTTACCGATGCATTTGTAAATAACATTGCAGCAAGAAATAGGACGATAATCAGTAACTTTAAGAGGAGTGTTAACCTTAGGGATGAGAGCTAAGAAAGTGTGGTTGATTTCTTTAAGCAGCTTCCCATTTCCAAAGAAATCACATATAGCATTACACACATCTTGGCCAACAATGTCCCAACCTTTTTTAAAAAAGGCCGAGGTATACCCGTCAGGACCCGGGGCTTTATCATCACCAATATCGAACATGGCCCTTTTAATTTCCTCATTGGTAACATGCCGAACCATATTAGTATTTGAAGTCTCCGACACCTTCTTATAGAACAACCCCGAAGTATCTAAGTTATCACATGGCATATTCGTCCCAAGAAATGACTCATAGTGGGCGACAAAGACATCAGGAACACTAGATCCCGAAACCACCACGTTATCAGGAGTAGTAATTACCTCAATGCGGCTTCGTTGGTTCCTACTTTTAATGGATTTATGAAAATACGCGGAATTTGAGTCACCAGCCTCAAGCCAATCAATTTTCGCCTTTTGCTTTAGAAACCGCTCCTCATCAATCTTTGCCTCATTGAAAGCTTGTAAGTACACTGCCTCCTCATCCTTAAGAGCATCATTTGATGGGTCTTTGTCAATGGATGTTTGAACCTCATCAAGTTCAACACGAAGCCGATTTACACGCTCATGCAAATTACCTTGATCATGCAACAATTTTCGAAAAGGTTTTTTCAACTTTTTCATTTTTTGGACCACCTGGAACATAGAGTGACCAGCCACCTGAACATTCCATTGATTTGAAACCATCTCCAAGAATCCACCTTTGTGTGCAAGAAAGTTGTAGAATTTAAACGGCTTCGGCTTGGTAAAAGAAAGGGTAGGAATTTTGAGCACCGCTGGAGAGTGATCCGAATTCCTATATGGCTGGAATATAGCGTATGCACCCGGGAACATATCAACAAACTCAATATTTCCCATTACACGGTCTAGTTTCTTAAGAATACCCCCTCTACCTTTCGGCTTTTGGTTCCATGTAAAATGCAAACCCAAACTATTAATGTCAAGAACTTCAATGTCTTTTACACAATCTTTGAAGTCGCACATAGCAGAGTTCATAATAGACGATCCTGAGAAACTATCTTCCATATTTAAGGCAACATTGAAGTCACCTAAAAGAACCCATGGCATTCCTCGCACCACTGTTTTATGAAAACCAAGGTCAGCCCAAAGATGTCGCCTTTCCATAGGAGCATTCCCTGCATAAACAAAGGTACATAAAATCGTTTTGTGGTCTGCCCTATGAATAATTTTAACGTGAACAGCTTGGGAAGTTTGGGAGATGATCATAGCATCCACCACATCCTTATTCCATCCTATAATGATTCTACATCCCTTAGTACAAAGACTAGCATTAGTGTTGGGTTTAGGTTTTGAGCTATTCTGTTGATTAGGTTTAATACTCCACGCATACTTAGGCTTTGGCTTGTTAAGCTTTAAGCCATCAATATGCCGTGTTTGATCATTAGCAGTCTTCTTCCCTTTCTTTTCCTATTTTGCACAGTGGTAAAGCCATCATTTTGAGGAATGTTAACCTCGGGAGGTTCTACCACATGTTTCGGACATTGTTCAGCCGCATGTCCAAAAACCTGACAATCATTGCACCGTGGAGGTGTCCACTCATATTCCACTCTCATTCGTTCAGTAGTGTAGCCATTTGTGTCTAGAGGTGGCCAAGTGAACCGGTTCCTGAACCGGAACCGGATAAAAATCCGGAATCGAATCCGGTCAACACCGGTTCTTAGAGGATCCGGTCCGGTTCCTATAAAATCCGGCGGTTCCTATCCGATTCCAAGTTTCTGCTGCTCGAACCGGTTCGGATCCGGATTTTTACACACCGGTTCGAGATCCGGTTCTTGGGAACCGGTTCCGAACCGGATCCAACTTTAATAGTGCAGTTTTCCAGAATTTGGGATTGCAGTCGCATAGATGAAAGATCAGTAGCTAGTATAATATAACAATTCCCTCTACAAACTTTCACTAATGTAGTAATGTCATTTGTAGTATGTTTGGATTAATGTTTGGATTTTTTGGATAAATTAATGTTTGGATTTTTTAATGTTTGGATTTTTTGGATAAATTAATGTTTGGATTTTTTAATGTTTGGATTTTTTGGGACAGTAGCTTATCAGCATGATTTAACTAATGTAGTAATGTCATTTGTAGTATGATTTAACTAATGTAGTAATGTCATTTGTAGTATGTTTGGATTAATGTTTGGATTTTTTGGATAAATTAATGTTTGGATTTTTTTAATGTTTGGATTTTTTGGGACAGTAGCTTAATTATCAGCATGATTTAAAACTTTCAAGTTTCAACAGTTGATAAATTAATGTTTGGATTTTTTGGATAAACATTTCCATGTACCATGTAAGAAAAAACGTCACATGACTCACATCTAACATTAGATGTGGATGAAATTTCATTTTTATTTATAGAAAATAAGAGTTTATAGTAAATGAAAGAAATGCTACCTGCCATCATTAAAAGATAGTAGTTGAACACACTTGATTGAAATAAATGATATATGAGAGGAAGGACTAAGGAGCATTGAAATATCATTTTACTAATTCCTTTCTACAACATCTTTCCTCACCTTTTTAATGCTTGCCATCAACCCTCTGACCTCTCCTTCTCTTCATTTATCAATATATACGTACGTACTAGACGTTGGGTCTGTGTTTTTGCCCGTTTTCTAACGGGTATTTGCCATTTTTTCCACCATTTTAACCTCCTAATCTTTCCTATAAATACCAATGTTAATTTTGGTTGAATCACAAGAATCAAACACACTAAAAACACTCAAAAAACACTCACAAACTTGATCAAAAACGGTCACGATGTCTAGAAACCGAGCTTCTCAAAACTCAACATCAAATACCGGTAATCCCACCGCTCAAGGTTCTACAAATGAACCGATTGAAGTTAGGATTATACCAACAACCCGAAACCAAGAAATTTGGTGTCATTTCGACTTGGTTGAATTCTCGGATGGATCAAGAAAGGCTAAATGTAAAGGTTGTCACACTTATATGCGATCCGACGGGAACACTACGTTGAAGAAGCACACGAATGGACATTGTAAAGCAACAAAAGGCGCTTCGGGATCGGAACAAAATACTATGGGACGAGATGGGAGTATTTTTGTGTATGAAGAGAGGGCGCTTCGTCAAGATTTAGCACACTTTGTGATTCAAGAGGGTTTGCCGTTCAACCACTTCGACAACCCTCGGTTAACGAAGTTGATTCAAAAAAGGCTTCAACCACGATACACTCATGTAAGTCGTCAAACTCTTAAACGTGATTGTATTAAATCTTGGGTAAAGGTTAAAAAGGAATTAATACTTGGTTTTGATGCTTTAAAAACTAGTGTAAACTTAACAACCGATGTTTGGTCGGCGGGTCATGGTTTGCCCGGTTCGTACATTTGTGTTACCGCACATTGGGTTGATCCCGTTACTTGGCAAATGATGAAACGTACGATTGCTTTTGAAATCTTTGCATATCCGCACACGGGTGAAAATTTAAGTATGATGTTGAGATGTGTTATGAAAAGGTTTAAAATAGAAAAAAAGGTTTTTTCAATATCATTTGATAACGCTTCTAATAATACAAATGCGGTGTCTAGGCTAATACTAAAGTATCGACCACTTCTTGATGGCATGTTTTATCATAGTCGATGTGTTGCACACATCATTAACTTGGCCGTGCAAAGTGGACTAGCGACCGAGCAAATGTATAATTTAAGAGAAGCTTTTAGAAAAATGTTACAAGATATTTTTCAACGTGGAGGCACAAGATATGTGGATTATATAAAATTGTGTCATGAATCGAATTCTATTTTTTTAACTCCAAATTGGGACATGCCTACAAGATGGAATTCGACTTATGACATGTTTGTTAGTGGTTTACGCCAAAAATTAACGTTGCAACATTTTCATGATAATCTTTGCGCTACATCTAGGTATGAGGAAATGGTACCATTTTCGGTTGAAAATTGGAGTCTTATTCAAAAGATAACCGAATTACTCAAAGTTTTTAAAACCGCAACAACTATGTTATCGGGTGTTTATTATCCCACGAGTCATTTGGTCCTCAAACAACTTTTTAAGATGTGTAGAAAATTAGGGAGTTACGAATATGATGGTGCACTTTTTGCAAATATGGTTCAACCGATGAAAGAAAAACTTAGAAAATATTTTCAAGAAATTCCACCGGTAATTAGTTGTGCCGCCGCAATTAACCCATGTTTGAACATTACCGGGGTGGAATATCTTATTGATAAAATTGCACTAGACTTGGATTTGTCCGAAGACCCTTTCTATGTCAAAAAAGCCCAAGACACGTTTAAGAGTAGCTTCAAAAGTTTATTTGATGTGTATTTTGAGAAATATGGTGAATCAAATGTGGGAACGAGTTCGGTTGCAAGCTTGTGGGCTTCGGCTTCAAACGTGGATGAGGATTTGGACTTATTTTCAAATTTAAGACAAGAAAGTGGGAAACGGGCTAGAAGTGAGAATGTATCGAGCAACGAATTTGGGAGATATACGGGAACCGATTGGTTGCACACTATCACAGCCGAAGAGTTCAAGGATTTTGATGTTTTGAATTGGTGGAAACAAAGGGAACCTCAATTTCCCGTTCTAGCCGCAATGGCCCGGGATTTACTAAGCGTACAAGCTTCTACCGTTGCTTCGGAATCCGCTTTTTCTACTAGTGGAAGGGTATTGTCGATAAGAAGAACAAGACTCACACCTTTATCTTTGGAGATGTGTATTTGCTTGAAGGATCATTTAGATGGGAATGAACGTATACAACACGTTTCAATGCTTGAAGAATCGTTGGAATACGAGAAACAATTACAAGAGGTCGAGGCGGAAGACGGTTATGTAATCCATCTCTCCGAAGAAGAAGTTGCTTACGATGAAGCTACAAGTTCCGCAAGGTCCGCCGTTGAAGTTGAAGATGAAGGTGGAGATGAAGCCGAATAAGAATAAGTAGTCGAAATGTAATAAATTTGTGATTCAAGTAGCCGTTTATGAGTTTTTTTAATAAAAGTCGAAGTTTATTAAGTTTATTGTGTGGAAAACGCGAACAAAAAAAAAAAAAAAAACCGAAAACACAAAATTTGACATGCCCACTGTGGAACAGTGGACACTATATTTCATTTGCTAGTTTCTAATTCTAACTGCTGTGGCCTGTGTTCATTTTCTTTTTTAGTAACCATATACACATTTGGGCTTAAAGCCCATTATATCTCCCATATACTCATTTGTAAAACTGCTACTATGTGTCTTCTTCCTTCTTTTTATATAATCACAAGCGAAGCAACTGCAAGCAGTCAAGAACCAAATGCCACATTGACCGGATATTGGGATCCGGTTTGACCGGATATTGGGATCCGATCCGGTTCGGTTCCGATCCGGAACCGGTGCTACCGGTCCGGGTTTTTTGGGGGTCGGATCCGGAAATATCCGATCCGGTTCGGAACCGGATCCGGTTCCTTGACTTTGACTTGGATCCGGATCCGGTTTGGATCCGGTTCCGGTTGTTTTCAGATCCGGGAAATGGCCACCTCTAGTGTAGCCCTCACCATCCAAAATTGGCACAGCCATAACAACTTCCTTTTTGAGCTCTTTATCAGCCGTAACCTCGATGAGAGCACGAGCAAAACCTAATCTTCCCCATGGTTCCACACACATGGAGCTTGTAAAAGCGTCCAACATTATTGGCTTGCCAATTTGTGATGCTATTAAACTCAGCCCATCCTCGGAATATGCCACAGCTGGAACTTTGTGTATCTTAACCCAAACTGGGACTTTGATGACTTGATCTTTAGATAAAGTTAAGTTGGCGGACCATTTGGTTAAAATAAGTGGCTGATTCCTAATCAACCATGGCCCTTGTTCGAGTACCTGTTGCAAGCCCGTTACTGAGGTAAACTTGAAATAAAACACATCATCATCGTCACACATAACCTTTTGAAAACCAAATTTACCCCATGTATTTCTCACATAATTCTGCACAAGTGGGAAGGCCACACTCTTTCCAATGAAAAAACCCACAAGGGAGTTAGCAAATTTGTTTTGGGCAGCCGCAACATTCTCCACTATCTGTATTCTCCACATTATCCTCATTGAATAACGTCCTAAAATTAACTTTAGGAGTTTTCTTATCAGTAGTGACAACTTTTCTTATCTTAGCAGCAAGACACGAAATATCCTTCTCTCCTGAACCCTTATCCATCAAACGTAACAGCCCAAACACGCCTCCAGTACCCCACAAGCAACGATTTATTTAATCAAACAGTTGGTGTGCATGACATCAAATTTAGCAATTTGTGGGTTTTTGATATTTTATATGATTTGATGTTTGGGATACGAAATTGATGATGAAATTAGTGTTTGGAGATGGGATTAAAGAAAACAAAAATGGAGGGTTGGTTAGTTATAAGGGAGTAGAATAACTGTAGGGTAATTAGGATTTGGTGTGTATGGAAGTGAATATGTGAATGAGAGTGAGAAGAGATTTTTCACATTGCGTTTATCCGCTGCTACTAGTTAGGTGGTATCAAAGTATTGATTCCCATCAAGATAACTATCTTTATGTTTTCTTTTTTTTTTAAATCGAACTTTCGTTACTTCATTGCTAAAGTTACGCCCAAGTCCGGTTGTGGGCTTTGGGTAATCGAACCTCTAATTGTTCAATGGTTGACATGAAGAGAAAAATAAGGCGATCGTACAGAATAGTAGCAGAAGAAAAATATATTTGGGTTTTGCTCTTATTATCATGTTTGAATAGAGCCTAACTCGAGTATATTCATTGGAATTAGACAATTTTTCTGAAAGTCAACGTGTCTTTAGTCAGCTTTGTATGGGCAATGTATCATTTTGGGTTGTTATATTTGCTGATACGTTTAATTTTATCTAATTTCAAATTTGAAGTCACGTTTTACTTTAAGAAAAAAAAAAAAGAAAAAAAAAAAACATAGCACATATATTAACTGAACAACACTATAACAACTCAACAACTAGAGTAACTATCAATCTTATATATAGACGCTTCAAACTCATTATTCAATTAAAAAACACATTAACACATTATTTAAAAACAACAACACCTACTACATGTGAAGATTATTTAAAAACAAACGTTAACGTTAACACATTAAACAACTACACATTTTTTTTAGAAAAATATTTTTTTTTTTATTTCGAAATTAAATATTTTTTTTCCATTTATTTTTTCTGAAATAATTTTTTTAGAAGAATAATTTTTTTTATTTCGAAATTAAAATTTTTTTTCGATTTATTTTTTCTGAAATAATTTTTTTTAGAAAAATATATTTTTTTAATTTTTTTTAGAAAAATAATTCTTTTTATTTCGAAATTAAAATTTTTTTTCCATTTATTTTTTCTGAAATAATTTTTTTTGGAAAAATAATTTTTTTTAATTCTTTTTAGAAATTTTTTTTTTTTTTTTATTTCGAAATTAATTTTTTTCCATTTATTTTTCTGAAATAATTTTTTTTAGAAAAATAATTTTTTTTTAAATTATTTTTAGAAAAATAATTTTTTTTATAGTGCAAAGACAAGAATCAAAGAAGAGAAGAAAAAGGAGACACAACTTTTTTTTTAACAACTTACTTTTACAAAAAATTTTACATAAAGGGCTATAGCAAGACAACCACTCACGTGTGTTACACTTGCCCTAATTAAATCAACAAGGGCGCGTGGGTGGGGTAGGTTATAACAAGACTTGTGGGGGCTGTCAGCCAATTAGTTGGCTCTCACATGGGGAAAAAAAGAGCAAGACAACCACTAAAAATGGTCAGATATATAGGGGGTTATTAGGCTTTATGGTAGGGGATGCGTGCTGCC
>CP139509.1:19661189-19789271 GCA_021014915.2 Artemisia tridentata subsp. tridentata
ATATGGCTAATAACGCGATTTTGAACAAAGCATTCACCATATCTCCTGAAAATTCATCAAAATTATCACAAAATATCAAACCATGTACTGAGAAGAATGATAATCAATATATGTTGTGGGCTATAAAACAACTTTTCACCTTAGCTTTGACTTGTGAATTACTCGCTTTGCTCTTTTTGAGTTTCTCTATTCTTTTCTCAATCTGCATTTCTTGTACGATAGTCAGTTCAGTTCCATCAGTTCATCTTATCTTATTATAACTATAAAATGCTATAACTATATCATGTTTGTCGTAATATATGGTGCAAAATGTAATAAAGAGATTTGTGTTAGTTACCTGGTCTAAATCAGAGAATGCTAGCTCTAAGTTGATCACACCAATATCTGATTTGGGATCAACTTGCCCATTCACATGAACAATGTCATTATCCTCAAAACAACGTACAACCTGATATAAGAGCAACCATAAGTTTCAAAACACTGAATGTAATGATTGCAGAGTAAATTTTACATGTCGAAGAACATAACAGATTATGGACGCACAGAATCGACTCATCAGATAATCACTGAAATAGAAAAGAGAAATATAGAATGTCTAATAGTAACCGGTAAGAGCAGACTGACATATACGATACAACACCATAAAAATTGAACATCTATAAGGAATTAAGGATCATGCCGTCCTATTGCTATAAGGACTTTGAGTCCAATCATTCACAAACTTATTAACACTATTCACTGACAAGACGTTGTTCTAAAATTAAACAACTAGACTCAATAATCATAAAACAGTGTCGTTTTCACAAAGAACGATCTCCTAGGACAAAGATGGATCACAAGCATAAATGAACGCACTCTTCACGGACATGTAATAAAGTCCGGCGTTTAGAATTTTTTGTTGCATGGGCTTCGGCCCAATTCTGAGATTTTGAAGTCCAATAGAACTCGGCCTGGTGGAGTATGAATAGACACACAATCCCTTTGTGGGTTTAAAGAATTTCAGCCCACATATGGTAGGCTAGACAGTCCAATAACAAGTTAACATGTTTATGTTTTGAAATGATATAGTTCTACCCATCTTAGCAATTTGAACTACCCAGTATACCAGGTTTTTGAAAACAACATATGGACTTCTAGTGTGCATTTGTGCAGAACAAGTGTGGAAGGGAATTTGAACCAAGATCTTGACTAGGAGACGACTTAAAAGAGCTCGATCAAAAAGTGTGACCCTTTGTATGAGTGAGTGAAAATAGCACCTTGTGGTTGTTTTTAATGACCCAATGGTCGAACCAACAAGAGAAGGAACAAGCCTAACCAAGGCTCGAGTTGGACTCGATGACCATATCCCATGGTCTCTCGGTTTGTGGCACAGCCAAAACCAAAAATGTCGAGCAGCCAAGATCAAACATGAACACTGATTTTTGAGTATCAAATCATATCCTATTCGGACCTAACCTCAAACACTTTACGAGCATCTATTTCGACTATGAACTCAACCAATCCAAGCTTAATGCAAACACAACCATTTCGAGCAAACCCTGAATACAACGCAGAATGGACACAACACAGACGTAATGTGAACCTTAACACAAACACACGGATTCGAACGCAATATGACCACCATCATTCAAGCTTTATACCTCAAAATCATATCAACAACAAAGAAACATTTTATATAACGATTCGGGAAAATAAAATCACATCAAATCAGTTTCAAAGACAATAAAAGATTAACCTTACAAAGGGGATTAGATGCCGATTACAAGCGACAAACAATAAACCCAATCTGATTCAGCAGGAGCACCACCACCGTTCACTCTTTGATTTAGAATGAAGTCTTTGGGATCAATTTTTTTTTTGGGGAGGGTGCATCGAAGATGTTGATGGATGAGGGAGGAGGGCCTGAATGTGTTGGGGAGGAAAAGTTAAGGATGGAATGTATGTGGATGGATTGTGCGGTGATATTAAGAGGCTGTTTTTTCTTTTTTTCTTTTTTTTTATGCCTCTTAACGACCCCTACCTCTTAATCGGTCAGACATTTTGGGCGTTCAGACCATTTGTTTTTTTTTTTTTCTGTTCAGACGTAGTCAGAGGCAGTTATATCTTAATGATCTAGACTTGAGAGGGGTGTCTTAATGCCTCTTGTTGACACAAAAATAACCAAAAAAAAAAAAATTAGTACGAGCAAGCAAATGTGCGGTTCAAACATGAGTTTTTTTTTTCCCGTTCAGATGCGGTCAGATTCAGACATTTACGCCTCAGATTCAAATTCAGATGTACGGTTCAGATTCAGATTCAGAACCTCTTAAAAAACAAACACCACCTAAGAGAGAGACAAGATAAGAGTGTAGGTGTGTTTTATTATAGAGTAAATTACACGGATAGTCCCTGTGGTTTGTCCAAAAATTTCACGTATAGTCCCTCAAAGTTTAAAGTTGCATGTATCATCCCTCTGACTGCAAAAGAATAACATCTATGGTCCCTGGGATGGATGTCCGTCTATTTCTCCGTTAAACAGCCCTCACGTGATAAAGACGTAAGGGTAATAACGTCTTTTTCACTATGGTTTGACTAATAATTAAAGAGTAAATCACATGGATCGTCCTTGTGGTTTGTCCAAAATTTCACGTATAGTCCCTCATCTTTATTGAATATCAAAAGATCTCCGGCGAGGCAAAGCAGATTCCGGCGGGGCTAAGCAGTTACAATATACTAAAATCATTGGTATGTCTTCAGTACATCTGTAATTCTTTGAACTAATAACCAACAGCCTATTTCCTAAAGAAACACAAAGCAACATAAGTTTTAATCCAATACGGGTTACAATATACTAAAATCAAGCATTTGATTAAAATAAATAAATAAATAAATAAAAAAGCATTAAAATCTATTACATCAACCAAATACAAGTAATTAGTTGTTACACTAAAAATAACACCATGAGGATTAACCCTCAATAAAAACAGAAGGAGCTCTATTAGTTGCTAAGTTAAGTTTTCCTGTAAGATGTTCTTAAATGTGTAAAGAAGCTAGTAAGTTACGCTCAAGAAACAAATTCCTCGTCTTATAAAGCATGGCAGTTCAATAGAATACAAATTCCAGCTTCTGTTAAGCATTTTGTCGAACAGGTAGTAGACAACATAAGCATACCATTATTCTAGAACCCAAAATGTTGCATAAAGATACAACAATTAAACATTAACAATTATGTAAATCAAATCTTGTTCATCTTTCACATAAACCTTTAAAGATTTTTTAAAGATTGAATCTTTGAAGCTAAACTTCTATTAATTTTCAAAACTCTTTAAAAGAAAAAACAAGAACAAAGTTGTTCCCATCTGTTCTCAGTTTCGAATTACAAACAAACGAAAATCCAAACCTCATCGACAAAACCAAACTAACCTAAACCCATCTATCTTAATCCCGTGTCCAGAAACAAAAGCAACAACGACATCAACACAAATCCAAACTAACCTAAACCCATCTATCTTAATCCCAACGCTTCAACAATCAATAGCAATCATGTTATTTCCTTTCCTTGATTCGTTCACAAACAAACTCAACAAACAAAAAATAATAGCCCCACGCCTTCTCATCCACTTAACAGCCATAATCCAAAACCCAACAATTAGACCAGATTTGGAATGATTTGTGTGAATGGTGTGATGATTTTTTTCAATCTGGTTTGATTTACAAACCCAGATTTGGAATGATTGTTCTTTTGATCGGTTTGTTTTTTGTGTGTGGAAGTTGAAGGTGATATTGTTAAGGATCTGTGAGAGTTTCATTAGATCGATTGGTTTTGATATTGTTATGGATCTGGGTTTTAGATCGATTGGTGTGAATGGTGTGTGAATGGTGTGTGAATGGATTTATGTGGTGGATAGAGATGGTTTTTTATTTGTTAATTATCAGTCATGGAGGAAAAAGACTTAATTATCCTCACGTGTTTATAACGTGAGGGCTGTTTAACGGAAAAATAGACGGACATCCATCCCAGGGACCATAGATGTTATTCTTTTGCAGTCAGAGGGATGATACATGCAACTTTAAACTTTAAGGGACTATACGTGAAATTTTGGACCAACCACAGGGACGATCCGTGTAATTTACTCTTTATTATATAAACTGTATTTTGTGTACCCCTGTTTTGTTGAGCCCCTGTTGTTCCCTTAACACGCTTAGAGTTAACTAAAAAGTTAATCCATTTGTGTTTATGACTAATACGATGTATTTGATTAATTACAACTTATAAGTAAAACGTAAACGTAAATGTATGGTTGTAAAAGTTGCTAGGCAGCAGTCGGCTACCTTGTAGCGAGTAATTGGCCTACAGGGGGAGTAAGCAGTGCTATAAGGACCATTTATGCATATAGGAAGGCGCTTTCCATTATTTTCAGTAAATCATAGGGATGATTATGTTATTTCTGCTGCTATTAATAAGATACTAAAAGAGTTGGGATCTATATTGTTACAGAAACTCGAGAATATGCAGTGGACGATCCAACAAGTTGAAATGGATCTCAATCATTTACCGAGCGCCTGATATAAACCCAAAAATTCAAAATAATAAAACTGAAAACCAGCCCTGATTGAATATATTCATTCTGGAAGCACGACTTCAATCTTTTCACTAATCTTGATTTTCAAATTGCCAACCGTCTCAGATCCACACTACTTGAGTCTCAGATTTTCCTTGGCAACGTTTGGCATGGATATAAAATCATGAACAGTTTGAGGTAAGTAATCTTGAGCATTTGTCACTTAGTTGGGCTTTATGAAATAAGACTTCTTATAGTGGTCATAGAACTATAGATAAATCATTAGATCGGTTGTAGTGACTCTATGGTAAGTTGCTAAACCAAGAATCAACGCGCATATCTGCTGGCATTCAAACTATATATTCTCTATGTCCTTGTTACTTTCTGCACTTCCTTACTTCATACTATGCTGTCGGTAAAGGTCAGACTCAATTTTTCGATGATTGTTAGGGTCGTTAGGGAAGAAAGAGTAGGCATCTGTTAGCTAATATAAAAACGGCAGTACATGAACGAGGGGTCCATGACATGCATGGAGGAATGTCAAAGTGTTGTAAGCTTTTTATTCTTAAATGATGAGATGTGCCAAAATACATAGCTGGTCAATTGACTCAATCCTAAATGGCTAAATCTTGAGTTAAAGCTGTGTTTTTTGTGTTTCTTCTATCGTTTTTATTATGCTCTCTATCCTGGTCTGAGTTCTAACAGCCTTCAAGAATGCACGTTCTGGTCAGATAGATTGACTTGTATGGTCCAAGGACGTTTTATGTCATTAGTATTGCTAGTAAACGAATCTCTTTGGGTCTGCAATACATTGTCGGCAATTGATTTATTAACCAACTCTTTTCGAGCACGATTTGTGATACTTGATTTGCCCCTTGGATAACGAATCTGAATTCAGTTGTAATCCAGCTTACGAGTTTTCAAAGATAGTATATTTAGACTATTAGAGTGAGTGGTATGTGCTTATTCACATACCTTTTCTTGACCAAAACCGGACCAAAATGACCAAAAACCTAACCAAAATGCCAAAGATATTCGTGTTTTTGTGTTTGTTTGTATGCAGGTACGGATATCATGAAAAAGGGACAAAAACAAGCAAAAGCCGGGAAAACGAGCACGAGATATGGAAGTGATATTTATAGCCGAATGCCGGGAAGCAAAAAGTCAAAGTCAACCCTTGAAGTTTCATCAAATGACAAGAATGGCCCTTGGATATTACTTTTGGAAAATGGCAGAAATGGTCCTTTGAGTTTCATGAATTACACAATTAGTCCTTATATTTTTAAACCAAAAAACATACCTTAAACCTTATCCGGATATTTCATAGATAAAACACAATCCCAAAGCCCAAATATAAACCAACACCCGAGCCCAACTTTCTTATCATCATACCCGGTCCACCTTAGATAAACCCAATACCCGATCCATACCACCAAACCCGGTCAAAGGGTAATAAAACTAGTCAAACAATCCTAAAATAATTTAACCCGCCCCCCTGTTATCATTTTACCCAGAAATTGTACTGTAGCAAGAACCCTAATTAGTTACCCCGTACAATTACCGTGATTAAGGGTACAATTGACAAATCATTGGGTTTCTAGAAGCATGTCAGATGTCAGAGAAGCACAGAACACGCACGAGTGGACACATGGCAGCATGCTATTGGACCGAACACCTCACAAAAATTGATCCAAGGGTCGTGATTGATGGGATGATGATCAAGGATGATCAGAGGGTGGAAAACGAATCAGAGAAAGCACAAATTCCCTCGGATTTCCAGCTTGGCAGAAGGCTAGAAGGTTCATCCTTAGGCTATAAATAGAGGGTAGATTTTCAGTTGTGATATGTAGTTTTTAATTGTAGTGTTACTCTGTTAAATTTAGTTTATGCTTTGTAGTTTTTAAAATTCTCTTGTAACTTTGAAGTTTATTTGATTAATGAAATTTTTATTTTAAGTTCCTACTATTGATTCTGTTTCATTTCTTCTGAATTTAGCTTATTGAAATTATCAGTAGTGTGTTTTAAATCATTTCTATCCTATTTCCATTTTTTTTATCTCAACTTTTGTTAAATTCCTTTTAAAATCCAAAAATAATTCCAAAAATATTTAAAAAAATACAAAAATAATTAAAAAGCCAGCTTCAATAAGCTGTTTTCACATGTTTATAAGCTTATATAAGCTATATAGCTCATTGTAAGCTTTTGGTTTGTTCAAAACTGTTTTTACCTCAAAAAGTCAACATAAAAGTCAAATTTGGTCAACATAAGCAGTTTGAAGGATAAGCTGATTCAGGAAGAGCTTATTGGGTGATTTTTGGCTTGTTGATAAAGCCTGGGTGTTCCTTGTTTGGTTCAGATCTGTGTTCACTTGAATTCATTCTTGTAAGTGTCATTTTGTAGCATTTATGGCTTCTTAGTGTTAAACTGCTTAATAGTGCTTATTTAGTATTAGAAGTTGCTTATTAATGTTTACTTAAGTTAGTTATGCAGTAGTTAATTAGTTTTTAAGCTTAATTCAGTAGGTACTAGTTTAAAATTGCAAAAACAGATTTGTAAGGAGTGTTTGGATCAAGGTCTGCTAGGGGCATATTAGTTTGGTTACTGTTACTTTGACTATTTGGGTGCTTAAGGTTTGCTTAAAATAAGTAATATAAGCTAATAAGTGTAGGGTGATAAGTTGTTTTTAGTGCTATTAAGGTTTTGAACCCATAGGTGCTATAGAAGAAGCTCAACTGCCTTAATAAGCTTCATATTAAGCTGAGCTTATTTGGCTATAACTTTTGGCACTTTCTTGTTCCAAATAGTGAGTTTAGTGTTATTGTAGAGATTGATGCAATTACATTAAGGATTGCAAGAATTGGAGATCAAAACAAGTCTGCTGCTACAGACATATATGTGCAAACCTGCACATATATACTTTGTTGTTCTTGTTTTTTTTAATGGACTGCTAAGTACTCATTCATTAGTGATTTTTGCCTGGATTTTGGAAGATCAGTAGCTTATAGTAGTAGATTTAGTGTTCTGAGTTTGATTCTCATATTGTAGCTTATTTAAAAAGCTGAATATAGGTCTGCAAATACCCTATTGAGCCTATTGCAGGCCTGCAAGCAGTTTTTGTGCCCAACACTATCTGATCTTGAGTCAAATTAGGGTAGCAATTGGTGAAATAATTTGGGGTTTTTTGGAAACTAAGGAGTCTGACATATAAACTCTGAGATTCTGCTTTTGAATTTGCACAAATAGCTTTTACCTGGCTTATAAATAAGCTGCTAATTAACTGTTTGGTCACTGCTACTACTATAATCTTGTTACTGCACTTCTGCTTAATTTGCTTAATCTGAGAGCTTATCTGGTCATCTTAAGTTGTTTCTAGCTTAAGTTAGTGTGTTTTTCCATATTTGAGCTTTTGATAATTTTTGGTTTACTTTTGCTTATTTTTGGCTTATTTCATAGTGCTTATTTACACTGTTCTGCTTATTAGGGTTTAATCAGTTTCTGAATTTATTTTTCTTAGATTAGAAATTTAATTTTAGATTTACTCAAATTTTTCCAGATTTTTCCAAACTGTTTTACTATTTTTAAATCATTTAAATTAGTTTTTAATTCATAAAAAAATTATAAAAAGTCAAAAAATTAAATTTCTTTTTTCTAAAATTTTCTTTTTATGTTTAGGATTTAAGAAAAATTATTTTATATTTTTAGGTTTTAAATTTTAGAAAATCACTTTTTAAATACGTTTTTATAATTCGTCGCGTATGTTTTTAAATTCAAAATTTCGTTTTTAGGATTTCGTGCTTAGCTTTATTGTACCCTTAGTATAATTAGTTGTTTATCTTTATTATTTTATTGTTCGTAGTGTAAAATCACCAATCAATCACTCTTTTCACACACATTCACCACACATATTCGACAACGTCACAAAAACTCGAATTCGACCTTCGTTGGGACACGACCCGGGGAAAACGCATCCGTTGCCGTTTCCTTTGGAAACTAAAATACTAAATCAAAAAAATGGCGCCGCTGCCGGAGAAGGCTTGAGAAGAGTTTGAATTTCGTTCGTTGGATCGTGTTTTGAAGACCCTTCCTCGGAAGTTTCTCGTTTTTATAAAAGGAAAAAAAATACAAAAAGAAAATAAATAAAACACTTTTCCTAAAGTGTTTTCAAAAATACCAAAAATAATATATCCTCGCTCTCGAGAGGGCGTTGTAAACCATTCCGAATAAACAACAAAAGAGATCGTGAAATTAAACGTTTCTCGGATTATTTCTTTACTACAACCTATACACGGGGTTTAAGGATGGTCTTGACATTAAATTGCAGACCGAAAGAGGCGGGTTTTTAATCACCTTCGAGTGGACCTTTGCTTCTCCGCCACGCTGCGCGTAGTTTTGAAAGAAACGAGTACGGTTGATTAAACGATCACCAAAAATATAATAATTCTAATTTTTCATTAAAAATCCAAAAATATTTTATTTTCAAATTTGGTTTTCCTTTTTGATTTTGTGTTTGTTTTTGGTGTATGCACACCCGATCTTCTACTTCTCACCCTCTTCTTTCACCGCTCTCAAATCCCGAGAGAATTATCCGTCACAATCACCGAGTTACATTTCCAACCGAGGAAATGGACGACGATCAACACCCGCCGATGGGTGGTGATAATCACATGCCAGCTCCCGATCTCCGAACGATGGAGGAGCTGTGCCAACCCACAATGCACGGACGTGGTGGCCCGATTGCCCCCGTCAATATCCAAGCCGCCGATTTTGGACTTAAACATCATATGATTCAACAAGTCCATGGCTTGCCGGGTGATGATGCGAACAAGCATCTTGACAAATTCATCACCGTCACCCAAAGTATGAAACAAAATGGGGTCACCGATGACGCCCTCCGTCTATATCTCTTTCCTTATTCCTTGACGCATCATGCCACCGCTTGGTTTGATCGTCTTCCCAAGAACTCCATTCGTAGTTTCGATGAAATGGTTACGAAGTTCTTGGCGAAATATTTCCCACCGTCGATGGTGACGAAATTAAGGAATGAGATTAGCAATTTCCGTCAGCTTCCCGATGAATCATTATTTGAGGCATGGGAACGCTACAAGTTATCGATTGATCGGTGTCCGAACCATAATATGTTATTGGTCACTATTATAGATACATTCTATAACGGTTTGACATTACGACACCGTGATACGATTAATGCTGCTGCCGGTGGTACGTTTATGAAACGTCGCCCCGAAGAGTGCTACGATCTTATCGAAAACATGACTGCCCACCATAATTTTTGGGATTCCTCTGCCGAGAGGAATGAGTCAACAAGATCTAGCACTGATTCTTCTACCTCTGAGATAGCCGCTCTTTCTAAACAAATGAATGACATGTCAACGGCTATTTTAAGAATTCATCAGACTATGAATCAAAACAAAAACAATCAAGTCAATGTTGTTAACCATAGTTATGAAACATGTGGTGGTCCACATTCGTATTTCGAGTGCCCAGCCGCCGGTGGCTACACTCAAGAAAACGTTTACGCTGCAACGGGAACCTTTAATCAGGGAGGTAACGGTTACCAACCCCAAGGTGACCGTAATTTGCTCAGCTACCATTCTAACAACTTCCTCGGACCACCCGGTTTCCCACCAAATCAGAATCAGAATGTGCAAAACTGTACTTATCAAGTCAATCAAAATCAAAATCGGGCTAATCAGGGGAATTTTAATCAAGGGCAAAATTTTCAAAATCAAGGAAATTTTCAAAATCAAAACCCAGGAAATTTTAATTAGGGAAATTTTCAAAACAACAACCAGGGTTTTAATCAAAACACCCGAGGGGCAAATCTCAACAATAATCAAAATCAAGGATTTTTGCAAAACCAATCGCCCTCGGATGAGATATTGAAACAACTACTCCTTCAAAGTCAACAACAACAAAAATTTAACAAAAACCAAGAAGAAACAACTAGGTTTTTGATTAAGGAAATGACTGAGATGAAAAAATCTTTAAATGATCGACCCTCGGGTTCGGGTACTACTTCTCTTCCAAGCAACACGATCGCCAACCCGAGGGGCGATGCTAAGGCGATCACTACAAGGAGCGGTGTTTCATATGAGGGACCCACGGCTCCGGCTACCTCTTCTTCTCTACCTCCCAAGGTAGTCGACCGTGAGACCGAGGTGACCAAGGACACGGAACTTCCTACTAACAACGGAGGAACCAAAGACGTCCAACCTCTGGTTGTCCCACCGTCTGAACCAAAGGTTGTTTTTGAGTCCGAGGAAGCTCCCGCTAAAACAAAACTTCCATATCCTTCGAGATTGAGTGATCAAAAGCTCCGTGAGAAAGCTTCAACTCAAATGGAGAAATTTTTCCAAATTTTTCAAGAGTTACATTTCGACATAAGCTTCGCGGATGCTTTACTTCTGATGCCTAAGTTTGTTTCCACCCTCAAAAGTTTGTTGAGCAATAAGGAAAAATTATCGGAACTAGCAAAAACTCCAGTGAACGAAAACTGCTCAGCGGCAATTCTCAAAAAGCTTTCGGAAAAGCTTGGAGATCCCGGAAAATTTCTCATCCCATGTGAATTTCCGGGAATGGTTGAATGCCACGCCTTGGCCGATCTTGGTGCGAGCATCAACCTAATGCCGTTATCCGTCTGGAAGAAACTTTCTTTGCCCGAACTTACCCCCACTTGCATGACCCTCGAGCTTGCGGACCGTTCCATAACTCGTCCACGTGGAAAAGCCGAGGATGTCTTTGTAAAGGTGGGGAAGTTCCATTTTCCAGCGGATTTTGTGGTAGTTGATTTTGACGCCGACCCCCGGGTTCCTCTCATTCTCGGAAGATCATTCTTGAGGACCGGGCGTGCTTTGATCGATGTCTATGGTGAAGAAATTACTTTGCGGGTCGATAAGGAAAAAGTTACGTTCAACATTAATCCGAACTCGAAACCTCAAACCGACAAATGCAATGTCGCTACGGTTGATCAAAAGTCCGATCCCGTAATTGCTCCTAAAGGAATTGATCCAAACCTTTCAAAATTCACGGTCAAGAGTATGTCAGAAAAACGTGCTGAGCTCAAGGCCATGAAAATTACTCCTGGATCGAGCAAATGGTTTGAGTGTTGTGCTGCAAATACTAAGAGTGTTCTTGACGACGATGATGAAGATGAATCGGAGACTACAACGGAAGTGGTGGAAATTGCTAGCTCTAAGAGCACACCACTTGTCCCACCTCCAGAACAAGTTTATCACATCGAGATTTTTGATTCCGACTCTTCCCATCCTTCTCCTACGATTGAAGAAAATGTTATCTCTAGGGAAGAGGTCGAGGTGTTCTTTGATAAAACTCCAATTTCACCGAAAATTGTTGAGACTGACAGTGATCCGGGGGAAGATGATTCATTAAAAATAATTGATGAACCGTGCCTTTCCCTTCCCCCGAAGGAAGTTTATAAAGAAGTTAATCTTGAAAAGAAGCCGTCAGATCCTTTGGAGCTCGAGCTCAAGGATGCTTGTCCCGAATATGAGAGTTTTACGTTTGACACGGCTAGTGGCAATCCCACTTCTAATCTCAATCTTTCTATCCCATCTTTTGAAACCTTCTTCTTTGATATCGATCATTCGGAGGAGACGAGTAGTGGCAGTACCACTTCTCATGCTCATATCTCTCCTCCCGAATATGAATCATTTCATTTTGATATGAATGATCTTTATCTCGACAAGTTCTCCGATGAACTTTCTTTCTTTCTATTTCCTCCGGAATACGATCATTTCTACTTTGATCTTGAGGAAGACACTAGTCTGGGGGGAGGCATTCTCAATCATGAGAATTTGCTTATCGGTGATTTAATCCCAACCCTCCATCCCGACTCATTTCTTGAACAACCGAACTTAAACGACAAATCTCTTTTTGAAGAAGATGACTTAATCATGATTGTTATCATGACCTTCTTCCCCTTCATCACATATGCTGTGACTTCTCCGCTTCTTCACTCCGTCGGGAGTGAGGATACCATCTTTGACCCCGGTATTACCATTTTTGGTTCTTCTTTCTAAAAATACCGTGGGTATCTCATCGGAGTGGAACTTTCGTATGCTTCAGTGTTTATCCAAACATCTTGAACGAAAGTCCGATTGAGATTATCTCTTCCACTTGCTCCCCCAAGAACAAATGAATTCGGGGCGAGTCTAAGCTATACAACTCGATAAATAAACAAGCGCTTCGTGGGAGGCACCCCACGCATATCCTTCTATCTTCTTATCTCTTTTTTAATAAAGTGACGTGAGGAGGGCTTCCTCTTCCATATCTTGTGTTTCGTGTTTTCTGTGATGTGTCCAGGATTGCCGATGATTGAAGACTCTCGTGCTCGTGGTTTGCTTCTCTCCACTCGAGTTTCATCATTCGTTGCTTATCCGATATCCTTAATCTTATCGTTTTACATCTATCTTTTGGCATAATTAATAAACGGCCTTAGATTTTTGTAGGGATACCCTTACCTTTAAGACATTGGGGACAATGTCTCGTTTTAGTCTGGGGGGGTGATCTTTCGATTTGATTTTTGCCTTGCATTGTTTTTTGCCGTTTACTCATGCAACCCCGTTTTTTCCTAAAAAATTGAAAAAATTCAAAGAAATGAGAAAAATTTAAAAATTTTTTGCAAAAATATAATAAATTTTGACATTTTGTTGACTTTCCGCCGGAGAGAGTAGGAATAAAATTCTGACTTGACCGGGCGTGTTGAGCCCTAGCTTGTTCCCTTAACCTTTTATAATCTATAAGCTCGTGCTAGTCTTTTATACAAGGAGCTAGAAAGCGCGAATTCTTTTTAAGAATTTGCAAGTTCCCATAATTGACTTTATATATGCATGGCTTGATTATTTGACTAAGCATTCGCGGATCTTATTATTTAAGATTTTAAATTTGCGAAGAACGAGAAATGATAGAGTTGTTTATAAGTTAGATTGCTAAACGTGGAGTAGTTGGATCTCTTTAGAGCTCATCAAAGTTATTTGTGGCTTTTTGTTCCCATAAGCTTGTTTCACCCAAAAATAGAAATCTAGGAATAATTAAAGATATTATGGTTTTGGCGATAATTAGTTTTTATTTCTTCCTTAGAGAATTCTTGCTTATGAAAGTTGGGTACACATCAAGGTACTGTCAGTGTTACGGTGTAATAGACTATTCCATCTTGCCGGCTCACAACCGATGTTGGGATTGTTATAAAAGCCGTAGGACTTGGGGTTTGGCAACACAAATAATTAAAAAATATGATAATGTATAATAATAATCCAAAGCCATAAAAAGTTTTCTACATCTTGCCGGTTCGCAGCCGATGTTGTAGACTTCTAATAAAGGCAGAGGAAAAATTCCAAGGTCATAATAGACTATCACATCTTGCCGGCTCGCAACCGATGTTGTGATTGTTATAAAGGGCCAAGGATTAAATACGTTAATGTGCTTAATAATGTTAAAAAAATGCCAAACTTCGACTCCGGGGATATCCTAATAAAAGCTTCTGTCTCTAGACTCGTAGATGAGTTGTTTCGGTCGTATATAAAAGGGATATCCTCAAAATCGTGTTAAATCAGAGACCTTGATGTGGACCTCATTTTTGTATGCAACGGTTTTCGAGGGAAGGTTTGGAAACTACTTAGCGTCTAAACTAGGTATCTTTATCGGACTAAAACTTATCGAAATGAGAGTATGAAGAAATTCATTTCTCACCAAAAATAAAATAAATAGAGGAAAATAGGAATTTGGGAGCAAGAGGAAATTACACAATTAGCTTTCATGGGTAGTGTCGGCAATCTAACTTGTAAACAACAATGATTTCGTTTTTAAGCTTAGTTTGGGGACTCGTGAAAAATCAGGAACGACGAATTTTATCCGTATGGTCACTTCTTTATGAGTCGTGTTTCCTTCTCGAAGACTCTAAAAATTATCGATAGATAATGATTGTCAAACAAAGCCGTCACTTGAATAATGAGAAAAATACAAAAATAAAATAAAATGAAAAATGGGGAGTTTTTAAAACTTAAGATTTCTTGATCTCTTTTGAAAATTTTGCTACTTCTCAAAGTTAGTAAAAAGAGATTGGAAATTTTCGGTTTCAAAAACGTGTTTTTATAACATTGCATGAGGACATTGCAATAGCTTAGTCTGGGGGATTTTGGTATGTGCTTATTCACATACCTTTTCTTGACCAAAACCGGACCAAAATGACCAAAAACCTAACCAAAATGCCAAAGATATTCGTGTTTTTGTGTTTGTTGGTATGCAGGTACGGATATCGTGAAAAAGGGACAAAAACAAGCAAAAGCCGGTAAAACGAGCACGAGATATGGAAGTGATATTTATAGCCGAATGCCGGGAAGCAAAAAGTCAAAGTCAACCCTTGAAGTTTCATCAAATGACAAGAATGGCCCTTGGATATTACTTTTGGAAAATGGCAGAAATGGTCCTTTGAGTTTCATGAATTACACAATTAGTCCTTATATTTTTAAACCAAAAAACATACCTTAAACCTTATCCGGATATTTCATAGATAAAACACAATCCCAAAGCCCAAATATAAACCAACACCCGAGCCCAACTTTCTTATCATCATACCCGGTCCACCTTAGATAAACCCAATACCCGATCCATACCACCAAACCCGGTCAAAGGGTAATAAAACTAGTCAAACAATCCTAAAATAATTTAACCCGCCCCCCTTTTATCATTTTACCCAGAAATTGTACTGTAGCAAGAACCCTAATTAGTTACCCCGTACAATTACCGTGATTAAGGGTACAATTGACAAATCATTGGGTTTCTAGAAGCATGTCAGATGTCAGAGAAGCACGTAACACGCACGAGTGGACACATGGCAGCATGTTATTGGACCGAACACCTCACAAAAATTGATCCAAGGGTCGTGATTGATGGGATGATGATCAAGGATGATCAGAGGGTGGAAAACGAATCAGAGAAAGCACAAATTCCCTCGGATTGCCAGCTTGGCAGAAGGCTAGAAGGTTCATCCTTAGGCTATAAATAGAGGGTAGATTTTCAGTTGTGATATGTAGTTTTTAATTGTAGTGTTACTCTGTTAAATTTAGTTTATGCTTTGTAGTTTTTAAAATTCTCTTGTAACTTTGAAGTTTATTTGATTAATGAAATTTTTATTTTAAGTTCCTACTATTGATTCTGTTTCATTTCTTCTGAATTTAGCTTATTGAAATTATCAGTAGTGTGTTTTAAATCATTTCTATCCTATTTCCATTTTTTTTATCTCAACTTTTGTTAAATTCCTTTTAAAATCCAAAAATAATTCCAAAAATATTAAAAAAAATACAAAACTAATTAAAAAGCCAGCTTCAATAAGCTGTTTTCACATGTTTATAAGCTTATATAAGCTATATAGCTCATTGTAAGCTTTTGGTTTGTTCAAAACTGTTTTTACCTCAAAAAGTCAACATAAAAGTCAAATTTGGTCAACATAAGCAGTTTGAAGGATAAGCTGATTCAGGAAGAGCTTATTGGGTGATTTTTGGCTTGTTGATAAAGCCTGGGTGTTCCTTGTTTGGTTCAGATCTGTGTTCACTTGAATTCATTCTTGTAAGTGTCATTTGGTAGCATTTATGGCTTCTTAGTGTTAAACTACTTAATAGTGCTTATTTAGTATTAGAAGTTGCTTATTAATGTTTACTTAAGTTAGTTATGCAGTAGTTAATTAGTTTTTAAGCTTAATTCAGTAGGTACTAGTTTAAAATTGCAAAAACAGATTTGTAAGGAGTGTTTGGATCAAGGTCTGCTAGGGGCATATTAGTTTGGTTACTGTTACTTTGTCTATTTGGGTGCTTAAGGTTTGCTTAAAATAAGTAATATAAGCTGATAAGTGTAGGGTGATAAGTTGTTTTTAGTGCTATTAAGGTTTTGAACCCATAGGTGCTATAGAAGAAGCTCAACTGCCTTAATAAGCTTCATATTAAGCTGAGCTTATTTGGCTATAACTTTTGGCACTTTCTTGTTCCAAATAGTGAGTTTAGTGTTATTGTAGAGATTGATGCAATTACATTAAGGATTGCAAGAATTGGAGATCAAAACAAGTCTGCTGCTACAGACATATATGTGCAAACCTGCACATATATACTTTGTTCTTCTTGTTTTTTTTAATGGACTGCTAAGTACTCATTCATTAGTGATTTTTGCCTGGATTTTGGAAGATCAGTAGCTTATAGTAGTAGATTTAGTGTTCTGAGTTTGATTCTCATATTGTAGCTTATTTAAAAAGCTGAATATAGGTCTGCAAATACCCTATTGAGCCTATTGCAGGCCTGCAAGCAGTTTTTGTGCCCAACACTATCTGATCTTGAGTCAAATTAGGGTAGCAATTGGTGAAATAATTTGGGGTTTTTTGGAAACTAAGGAGTCTGACATATAAACTCGGAGATTCTGCTTTTGAATTTGCACAAATAGCTTTTACCTGGCTTATAAATAAGCTGCTAATTAACTGTTTGGTCACTGCTACTACTATAATCTTGTTACTGTACTTCTGCTTAATTTGCTTAATCTGAGAGCTTATCTGGTCATCTTAAGTTGTTTCTAGCTTAAGTTAGTGTGTTTTTCCATATTTGAGCTTTTGATAATTTTTGGTTTACTTTTGCTTATTTTTGGCTTATTTCATAGTGCTTATTTACACTGTTCTGCTTATTAGGGTTTAATCAGTTTCTGAATTTATTTTTCTTAGATTAGAAATTTAATTTTAGATTTACTCAAATTTTTCCAGATTTTTCCAAACTGTTTTACTATTTTTAAATCATTTAAATTAGTTTTTAATTCATAAAAAAATCATAAAAAGTCAAAAAATTAAATTTCTTTTTTCTAAAATTTTCTTTTTATGTTTAGGATTTAAGAAAAATTATTTTATATTTTTAGGTTTTAAATTCTAGAAAATCACTTTTTAAATACGTTTTTATAATTCGTCGCGTACGTTTTTAAATTCAAAATTTCGTTTTTAGGATTTCGTGCTTAGCTTTATTGTACCCTTAGTATAATTAGTTGTTTATCTTTATTATTTTATTATTCGTAGTGTAAAATCACCAATCAATCACTCTTTTCACACACATTCACCACACATATTCGACAACGTCACAAAAACTCGAATTCGACCTTCGTTGGGACACGACCCGGGGAAAACGCATCCGTTGCCGTTTCCTTTGGAAACTAAAATACTAAATCAAAAAAATGGCGCCGCTGCCGGGGAAGGCTTGAGAAGAGTTTGAATTTCGTTCGTTGGATGGGTGTTTTGAAGACCCTTCCTCGGAAGTTTCTCGTTTTTATAAAAGGAAAAAAAATACAAAAAGAAAATAAATAAAACACTTTTCCTAAAGTGTTTTCAAAAATACCAAAAATAATATATCCTCGCTCTCGAGAGGGCGTTGTAAACCATTCCGAATAAACAACAAAAGAGATCGTGAAATTAAACGTTTCTCGGATTATTTCTTTACTACAACCTATACACGGGGTTTAAGGATGGTCTTGACATTAAATTGCAGACCGAAAGAGGCGGGTTTTTAATCACCTTCGAGTGGACCTTTGCTTCTCCGCCACGCTGCGCGTAGTTTTGAAAGAAACGAGTACGGTTGATTAAACGATCACCAAAAATATAATAATTCAAATTTTTCATTAAAAATCCAAAAATATTTTATTTTCAAATTTGGTTTTCCTTTTTGATTTTGTGTTTGTTTTTGGTGTATGCACACCCGATCTTCTACTTCTCACCCTCTTCTTTCACCGCTCTCAAATCCCGAGAGAATTATCCGTCACAATCACCGAGTTACATTTCCAACCGAGGAAATGGACGACGATCAACACCCGCCGATGGGTGGTGATAATCACATGCCAGCTCCCGATCTCCGAACGATGGAGGAGCTGTGCCAACCCACAATGCACGGACGTGGTGGCCCGATTGCCCCCGTCAATATCCAAGCCGCCGATTTTGGACTTAAACATCATATGATTCAATAAGTCCAAAACTCGTGCCAATTCCATGGCTTGCCGGGTGATGATGCGAACAAGCATCTTGACAAATTCATAACCGTCACCCAAAGTATGAAACAAAATGGGGTCTCCGATGACGCCCTCCGTCTATATCTCTTTCCTTATTCCTTGACGCATCATGCCACCGCTTGGTTTGATCGTCTTCCCAAGAACTCCATTCGTAGTTTCGATGAAATGGTTACGAAGTTCTTGGCAAAATATTTCCCACCGTCGATGGTGACGAAATTAAGGAATGAGATTAGCAATTTCCGTCAGCTTCCCGATGAATCATTGTTTGAGGCATGGGAACGCTACAAGTTATCGATTGATCGGTGTCCGAACCACAATATGTTATTGGTCACTATTATAGATACATTCTATAACGGTTTGACATTACGACACCGTGATACGATTAATGCTGCTGCCGGTGGTACGTTTATGAAACGTCGCCCCGAAGAGTGCTACGATCTTATCGAAAACATGACTGCCCACCATAATTTTTGGGATTCCTCTGCCGAGAGGAATGAGTCAACAAGATCTAGCACTGATTCTTCTACCTCCGAGATAGCCGCTCTTTCTAAACAAATGAATGATATGTCAACGGCTATTTTAAGAATTCATCAGACTATGAATCAAAACAAAAACAATCAAGTCAATGTTGTTAACCATAGTTGTGAAACATGTGGTGGTCCACATTCGTATTTCGAGTGCCCAGCCGCCGGTGGCTACACTCAAGAAAACGTTTACGCTGCAACGGGAACCTTTAATCAGGGAGGTAACGGTTACCAACCCCAAGGTGACCGTAATTTGCTCAGCTACCATTCTAACAACTTCCTCGGACCACCCGGTTTCCCACCAAATCAGAATCAGAATGTGCAAAACCGTACTTATCAAGTCAATCAAGTTTTTAAAATATTTGATAAGTGACAAATGTCAAATATACAAGTTTTTAAACGGATTCGAAAATATTTGATCACGAGATTGGGTTGAAAAGACTCGTAAGAACAAATTTAACTAATCAACTTTTTCATACATTTTGATCACAAAAGAGCTAGCATAGTGGGATGAGATTTGGCCGAAAGGACTCACCCGTGAAACTAGTAGAAGCATGGATTTTCTTGATATGACCCGTTGACTGGAAATCCTTGTAGAATTTGATATGTGCCTTCTAAGTTTCACCCAAACATGTTCATCTTATCACGATTAGTCATGGTTCCTAAACAAGTATGCTTTTTATTTAATTGTTTGTTTGATTGAGTTGAATTGAAACCATTGTTTGTTTAAGTCGTTTCTAGTGCTTTTGATCGTGACAATCTTAAGTGCTATACTATTAATGTTACTAAAATCACAACTAAGTAGTTCCTTGTGACGAACCTTATTTACCATCAACAATACTACAATTGAACGAGTATACTTGCTCGTGTGTGTTTCTTTGAAAAGATAATGGTAATAAGAATAAAAAAAATTTAAAATTTGAAGTGAAATTTGGAGATAATAAATAAAATAAAAATCCTCTATTATGAAACGCATCAAGTTTTTGGCGCCGCTGCCGGGGACTTGTTTTGCACTTGTTTGTTCATTTGATTGTTATATTGTTTCCTTGCTTGATCATAATTCCGGCACCGTCACCATCAAGTTTTTGGCGCCGCTGCCGGGGAATATGATTATTTTTAGTTATTTTTAGTATACATAATGGTATAAGTTGTTTTAGTATTTGTTTGCATTATTTTAGTTTCAATTCTTGTTTATTTGCATGTTTGTTTAATGATTGTTGAGTGTTTGTTTGTTTGTTTTATTTTAAATAAGTTTCCTTGTTCTCCTTCTTATTAAGATGTTACATAAAGATGTCGAATTCTAAAAAAAAAAAATAAAAGAAGCAAGTTTTAAAATGATTTTTGAAAAAAAAAAATTTCTGCAAACCTCGGGTTTGAATCTCAAAACCGCCGGTTTGGCAGACGAAAAAAATATGTTTTCCTCATACCGCCGGTATAAACTCATACCGGGCGGCATAAACTTTCTGTGAAGTTGCGAAAATCAAACCGCCGGCATGGCCTATCAAACCGCCGGTTTTCGAAAAAAAAAATAAATTCCTAAGTCTCATACCGCCGGTATAAATGCATACCGGGCGGCATGAAGTTTCTGTTAACACCACCTAGCTCATACCGCCGGTTTGTATTTTCAGACCGCCGGCATGACTGTCTGTGTAAAAAAAAAAAAAAAAAAAAAAAAAAAAAAAAATCTTAATTTTCTTTTCTTTCTTAAGTTCTTAATTGTATTCCTTGTTGTACCTTGGTTGCATGTAGTTTGTTCTAACTTTTGTATGATTTTCTTTTTCCTAGTAGTTAATTAGTTTTATTTTGACTAACCCCTAACGTTTGATTTGGATATGTTGTTTATGTATGTTTAGTTTATTCTTAGTTATGGATTCACTTAGCGAAGTTTCGGTTTACTTGGAAAAGTTGGAAAAGGAATTGATGGACGAGGGAGATGCTATGTCTAGAATGGAAAAAATGATTGATTTTGAAAAGGTGAAGTTGCAAGAGAAAGGGAAGAAAGTTGAAAGTATGGAATATGAGCATGAAAAGCCTCGGGTAGTTACTTTTACTCGTGCTAAGTTGAGAGAATATGACAAGCCATTTATGAGGTATTCTACGCCTTGTGGAGTAGAAGGATTAGGAGCTTGGGATGCGGAATGTAATCTTGGACAAAATGATAGTTATGTGACTTTTGCTTTCTATGAAAAATTTGGAAATGGAAAATTTGAAGTTGACAAGTATAATAGGAGAATTGCAAAGGATGTGAAGATTGACATTCATGGTTTTACTTTTGCTATGGATTTGGTTATTGATGAATATGAAGATACTACGGATCCTTCCGTGGTGTTTGGACGAAATTTCTTGTTGGCAACCAAATGTGTTATTGATTTTGATTTGGGAGAAATGCAAGTTAGAGTTGGAGAATTGCAAGATGATAAAGATGTTAGTTGGCTGATTGAACAAATGGAGGAGGTTTGTGAAAATGAAGATGGTTTCAATGGAAGTATGGAAATGGTTAAAATGGGGAAGGCCACCCGTTTGAAGCAAAAATGTCCACCCTTTAAAGGTCTCATACCTTTACCATCATCATTGCCACACCCTACCACACTCATTAAAGGAGAAGGTTCTTCCAACAAAACACCCTCACTAAATGAAAAACCAACCAAAGAACCCATTGATGAAGCAAAATGTGTTGAAGAGATTACTATGAAGTTTAAAGAATTATTGAATGAAAAGCCAATACTTCATGTGTTGGAACATTATGCTCACTATAGGAAGTTATTGGATGATATTTCGGTGGAGAAAATGAAGCTTGATACGAAGAAGGAAATTGAGGAAGAAGAAGAGGAGAAAGTGATGGAGAAAGGGTTACCTAAAAAGAAAGAAGATCCGGGTAATTATCTTATTCCACTTAAAGTGAATGGAACTGTTGCAATCAATGCATTGGCCGATACGGGGGCAAGTGTTAGCATAATGCCTTATAAGCTTTATAAGATTATGGAATTGGGAAGAGCTATTCCTTCCAATGATGTTTTATTGATGGCTGATAATACAGTGGCAAAAGCTTATGGAAAAGTGAAGAATGTGAGGTTACAAATTGGATTTCAAACCTACTTGTGTGACCTTTTGATTATGCATGTACCTGTTGATAGAGAGACACCTATGTTGGTGGGACGCCCGTTCTTGAGCACAATAGGAGCAATTATTGATAATGGGAAAGGAACTATGGAAATTGATGATGGAGTAGCAAGAAGGATCTACCATGCGAAAAAGAGAGACAAAGTTCTAGCCGATGAAGGATCGGATGATGAAGATTGGTTAGATGTATTTGATATAAGCCATGACAATGAAGGCAATCCAAAATATGGGAAAACAGCCCCATCATTTGAACATATTGAGGATGATATGGAAAGAGCATTGGCTATGGAGAATTACTTCAATCCATTCAAGAACATTATAGTTTTCAAGAAAATGGTTGACTTCCTTGGTTCCATGCCAATTAAGCTTAAGAATATTGAATGGACATCGGATGGGTATAGCAAATATCAAAAGATTGAAGGTGATAATGATTGGCACACTAAGATAGAGATTACTAGTCCGGGTGGACGCCGATTCACTCGTGCTTTCAAAACAAAGGAGACCGATAGAGTTCTTTCGGGGAAGTTTCATTCGGAGGATATTCTTAGGTTTGGGAGTTATTTTGACTAAGAGAAGCAATGATGGAGAAGAATAAAGAAGCTTATGATTAAGCTTGTGCTCATTTTGTTCTTATGAGTTTTTATTTTGTTTGCTTATTATTATGATGTTTTGCATTTCTTTGTTAAGTTGAAGTGTGTTTTAGCTCTTGAGTCTTCATAAGAATAAGTAATGAAAAATGTTTAAGTTTGAGTGAAGTTTGAGTTTGTGTAGCTTGATCAATGATAAGATTGAATGAAATGATGATTGTGTTTTGGAGTTGTGGAAATGTTTATTCAGTAAATGAATGTTTTTTAAGAAAGAAAAAAGAGTTTTGTGTCAAGACCCTCGGTTTTTGAACCAAACCTCCGGTCCAAGTACTAAACCTTGGGTTTAGTATGAATATTATGCAGAAACTTTGAAAAAGAAGGGAAAAAGAAGAAAAAAAAACCACAAGTTCATCATCATCATCATCATTTGAAAAGATTAAAGTTAGAGATCAATAGAGTTGATAGAAATTCTATGGCATAAAAAAGAGTAAGTAACATCTATCTCAACTACTTTACATTGTTCTAATTCGAATACAATTTTTTTTAGGGTTCTTAATTGGGCGAATTTGTCATAGTTCGAATTAAGTGAAATTAGTTGATGGGTTTACTAGAGATGGGTTACTAGGATTGTTTAGTAGTGGAATTGAATGAAATGATTGAGAATTGAGAGAGAATTTGATGATTAAAAGATTTAGGGTTTATATATGTCAAAATTTTGGGAATGATTTATCAAGATTAAATGGGTTTGATGTGGTATATGATTAAGAATTAGTGTTTGAATCCTAGAAGATTAGTTATATGGACCACTATTTAGTTGTTATTAATCTTGATCTTGAAAATGATACATGAAAAGAATTAGGAGTTATGGATTAAAGGATAGAATTGGTGATAAATTGGTGAAAGAAAAAAAGAAGAAGAAGAAGAAGAAGCTGCAGACCGACGGCCAGGAAACCATGCCGCCGGCCTAGACCCTATGACCAACCCATACCGCCGGCATAAACACAAACCGGGCGGCATGGGGAAACTGTTAAATTTTTTTTTTCCTTTTCTTGATTCTTCTTGTTAACCATTCTATGCTCTAACCCCTTTAATATCAATATTCCTCTTGTGTTTTGATTGGTTGTTTTGTAGAAGCGAGTTGAGCAAGACGTAAATGTCAACCCACTCATTGCTTTGAATAAATGATATAGTGACGAAGAAGTTGTTAATCTTATGCCCGTAACAAGTGAACATCTGAGATGGCATAAGTTGGGTAAAGAAACGAAAGCATGCTACAATAGGAGGCTGGCAAAGCTACAAAAGAAAGAAATCGCGGTACCTAAGTTAGTAAGTGGAAATTTGTTGAGACAATATAATCTTATTGGCACTCTTAAAGACCTATGGAGGATGAGTACGGAATTTGGAGATCAAGAATATGAAGATTGAAGTTTTGAATATGCCGTTGTAGGAGGAGAAAAGCAAATCTATAAAGAATGGTGTCTAGAGTTCTTCGCCACCATTTATTTCAACCAAAAGGTGAAAGATATCATGGATGAGAAATGTATTTGGTTTAGGTTATGTGGACATGATCATGTGTATACTTTGCCAGAGTTTGGGCAATTGCTTGGTTTATATGACGAGAATGATTTTGAGCATGTAGATTTTGAAGATCATTTTGCTAAACTAGAGATAGAACCGGACAAGTATGTAGGAAGGGAGATATGGAATCAAATAGGAGATCCGAATAGTGTTGTTCCTTTCAAGGAAAGGGATGTTCATTCACCGTTAGCCCGGCTTCTACACAAAGTGATTGTGAATTCATTTGTGCATAGGGGGCATAGTCAACACAAAGTTCATGCTACAGATTTGTGGATAATGGAAATGCTTATGGATCCAAGTAAAAATATGAATGTCTTGTGGACTTTGGCGGTATATTTGTCGAAGAGGGCCGCTATCATGTCTGAACATGGTTTTATCAATGGTGGGCATTATGTTACTAAGATTGGAAAAGCTTTAGGATATGATACGGAGGAAGAGTTGAGAAAGATAACAGTGATAAAGGAATGTGAGAAGCTTGACAAGAAGGTTTTAAAAGATTTGCTTGATGATGAAAGGATGTGTTTGGTTGATAGACTTGAAAATGTGATTCGCAACCCACCACCACCACAACAAAATCAACAAAATGTTGGAGAGTCTTCGGGATTGAATGCTAGTTGGGGTGATTGGCACGCGAATTTACCATCAGTGGACAGGAGAGAAATATGGAAGGACATGAGTTTGATGAGAATTGGACATCAAATGGATTATTGCGCACCACTTCTCACCCACATTGGGCAAAATTGTGTACCACCTTATCCTTTTACAATGACGTATGAACCAATTGGAGTTTCACCTTACCCTTACCCATACACGCCTTATCCTTCGGGACATGTACCCTACCCAACATATAGCACAGGTCCAAGTAGTGAAGGGTGCAATGTTAGTGAAGAAGCTTTTGCGGGGTCTTATTCTAGTGTTGGGACGCAAAGTTATGAAGCAGGAACGTCATCAGGAGGAATAGGATCTGGTCCCTTGGTTACATATGCAGGAGATGAGACGGATGATGAGTGAATTCGAATTTCATTCATGGATATGACGAGTGTTGAACAATATTTCTGTTTTATTTGTGCTTTATCATGTTTGCTTCGTACTATTATGTCTTAGAATTATTATTATTATTATTATGTATGGTTAGGATTTTTCCTTTGGTTATTGGTATTATTGCATTTTGTGTTTTGTTTTGTTTTGCCCATTTTTCAGGATTGTGATACCATAGGATCATTGCTAATTCATATGGTTGGTATATTTTGGAGCTTGGAGATTCCAACTCATGCGTTTTAACACCAAATATGGATCCCGCTTGATTTCTCAGTGATGTCATTTACTATTTTATTTTCCCTATTTCCTTAACTTTGAAGTTAATTTTTCACATTGAGGACAATGCAAAACTTAAGTGTGGGGGAGGAAAGTAAATAGTGGAAATGATTCAATTTTTAATTTTTTTTTGTGATTATTTTGGAGTTTGTTCTTATTGCCCTTAAGGAAGTAGTTGTTTTTACACATGAAGAATTTATATATTAAAAACAGCTTGAAATTTTCCAATAGCATAAAATGGCAATTTTGAAATTTTTAACGAATCTCGGTTAAGTGAATGAATCTATTCTTAGGATTGATAACATTGCTTGAGAATTTTTAGCCGATTCTACCAAATATGTGAGGATTTGAGCCTATTATTTGAAGCATATATTTTATGCTTAAATTCTATTTTCTTGCTAAGAGTGTGCCGGTGATTGAATTGATTCTAGAACTTGTACTTGTCATGCATTACGAATTCCAAAGTAAGGTCACATTTTTGTGATATAAATGAATTTAAATGATAAGAGGCGACTTAGGATTAAACCAAATGGCCTTCCATTTTTCATATATTGATATATTAGCTAGCCACATTGGTTAGTTAATCGCTAAATTCCATGGACCCATTTGTTAGCACTCATTTTTAGTGCTAGATACCCTTAGTTCAACCCCTTTGAGCCTTTCTTTTCATTTCAAACCCAGAAAAAGAGAAATTTTGCACCTTTAACCTTAGCCTACCTTTTTAGTCAAGTTGAATCGATGAATTACTTGTTGTTGATCAGAAGAATTTTTGATGATTATGAGTCTACACTTTGTATTTCGAATATACCTTTCTGACGAAGACGAAGGTAGCTACTTCTTATTTGTATCTTTTTGAGGTATATGCTCATCCAAAGTGTGGGGGAAGTGAAAAAAAAAGAAAAAAAGAAAAAAAAAAGAAAGAAAAAAAAGAGAGCTAATGAGCCATAATCGTGAGAATTAGCCAATGCGCTAAAGGATTATATGAATGTTGATCGATGGATGAATAAAGGAGGAAGGAAGAATTGTTATGAAAGGCTATAATCATTTGAGGATACATGGTTCGATTGTTTTTGCATCAAGTAATTCGGGTATTTGACTTGATTCTTGAAAATTATATTAACCAAAATAATCCCATGTCTTATCCCAACCTTTTTGCTTTTGTGAAAATAACGAATGTATGAATATTGTAGTGACCATCCGGTTTTTGACTAGCTGAACAACGTTGCTAGCGAACTAGAACGTATTTTAGTGACCATCCGTTATTTGACTATTCAAGAATTCGTTGTTAGCGATCTATTATATTTTGTACAATAGCTATTTGAGCATGAGTTGATATTTACCCTTGAAGCCTTGAACCCAAATAAAAGTCCTCTTTGATAAATTAATTTATTTCTTACATGATTTGGATTAGTTTTGATACTTGTACAAGCCTATGGTATGACATGAATCACGACTGAGCAATTGAGTGAAATATATCCCCAAACAAAAGAAATGAGTGTGAGTGAATTATATATTAACCTTTTCTTTTCGTGAGGAGCTTAGTTGTGTTATCTAGCTTGATCGAGTTAGTCGTTTAAATTTCACAAATAAAATTAAAGAAATCACTTTTTGACTTTTTACCACGGTATTAAGGGAAATTAGTGACATTTTAGAAAAATAATGGATAATGGCTATTTGAAAAATAATTTTCCAAATGATTACTTTGCTTGAGGGCAAGCAAGACTTAAGTGTGGGAGATTTGATAACGCTCATTTTGTACATGTTTTTATAGCGTTATTTGTGTGTTTTTATATGAAATATAGTTATGTTTATGATGGTTTTATGCTTAAAAGTTGTTGAAGATGTGTTTAAGTCTAGGTACAAGGAAATATCAAGAAAGACGAAGAAAAGCTATGAAATTCAAGTAAATATCGAAGAAAAGTTCGTCACCGAATACATTGATGCATGATATGATCATTTCCGGTTGTACGTAAGAGGATGAAAGGATTAAGTCATGATTAGGAGCCAAAAAGTATGTTAAAAGTTGGAGCTCTATGCTAGCTTGAAGCTAAATTATGTGAAGAAAGTTGGGTCCAAACCCAAGGTTTAGTTTCCAAACCCAAGGTTTAAGAAAGGGATCTCATGCCTGAGGTTTAGCCGTCGCCCATGCCCAAGGTTTACATTTCAAACCTGAGGTTTGCAGAAAAACTGATATGAAGAGTTGCATTAACTCTCCACTTTAAGCACCATTAAAGATTAAGGCCGATCATTTCCTCTTAATTATGATTATTGATGTATCATGGCAGTTTTGGGGGTGTCTTTCAAGCATAAATAAGACCCCTAATCACCCTTTTTGAGGAGACACTCACAATCAAACCTTACATCATAAGGATTTGATTATACTACTTTCTAACCCAAAAGAGCTCAAAAATCTCTGCCATTCTAAGGAAGATAACTAGTAGAAGAGGTGGAAGATTCCCTTGTTCGATTGGAGGCCTCAAAGAGTGCTATAACTCTTTCATTACTCATTGTAATCTTACTATTGGGTAATTTTCTTTATTATTAATCATGTTGAAATTGTTGAAGTTGAATACAATGTTATGTTTTATTATGAAACTTGTTATGGAATGATTCGTGATACTTGTTTGGGAACGATGTGACTAGTTGTATGAATGTTGGACGTTTAGTTGGTTGGAAAAAGTGATTAATTCTATGGGTTTGTTTAAATAAATTTGTGTCCTAAAACTTGTTGGTTAAATATTGTTGGATTTAAAGGATGAAAAGACTTCTAATAATTATTTAATTCCAAGAGTTAGTGACAAATGTCAAATATACAAGTTTTTAAACGGATTCGAAAATATTTGATCACGAGATTGGGTTGAAAAGACTCGTAAGAACCAATTTAACTAATCAACTTTTTCATACATTTGATCACAAAAGAGCTAGCATAGTGGGATGAGATTTGGCCGAAAGGACTCACCCGTGAAACTAGTAGAAACATGGATTTTCTTGATATGACCCGTTGACTAGAAGTCCTTGTAGAATTTGATATGTGCCTTCTAAGTTTCACCCAAACATGTTCTACATCCTATCACGATTAGTCATGGTTCCTAAACAAGTATGCTTTTTATTTAATTGTTTGTTTGATTGAGTTGAATTGAAACCATTGTTTGTTTAAGTCGTTTCTAGTGCTTTTGATCGTGACAATCTTAAGTGCTATGCTATTAATGTTACTAAAATCACAACTAAGTAGTTCCTTGGGATGAACCTTATTTACCATCAACAATACTACAATTGAACGAGTATACTTGCTCGTATGTGTTTCTTTGAAAAGATAATGGTAATAAGAATAAAAAAAATTTAAATTTGAAGTGAAATTTGGAGATAATAAATAAAGTAAAAATCCTCTATTATGAAACGCATCAACTTACTATGAACGAATTAAAAATCAATGAAAAGGGCTGCAAATGTGAATAATCAAAAATGCAGTCTACTTAATTGATAAGGGTCTGCTTTGATCTAATTATAACCAAGGCTTTAGGAGGATTGATCAACTACCGGCTATGGACTGAAATCAACTTGAAAATGGCAAAAATAGGGGCTGCAAATGCATAAGCTTGGACGAAGCTTATTAGAACAGTGATAATCTTAAAATTGTACTAATCCACTCATATCTTATCAAACCTTCACATAAGCTTTAGAATTCCTAAAAACAACTGATATAGGCCAAATTAAGCATATTCAAACTTCAACCAAATGCAAATGAACAGTTAAATGCTCAAATCAACCAATTTTGACCCATTGCCAGGCTTAAACCAAACAGTCCTTAATGGGACTATTTTTAAAATTAAATCTACAATGTACCAATTTAGATTAAGTTTCTTACTTAACACTAATCTCCTAACTTCTTTAACCCCTAATGAGTAATTTCTAAAAGGGAATAAACACTTAATCAAGTTGTTTAGGATTTGAGCTATTCTAGGCTGTTTTCTAAATTTATAAGCTAGTTGAGGACAGAAATAAAGCTAGGCTTGCATCAAGTAAACACAAACATTATAAGGACCTAATAAGCACTAATGAGCATAAAAATAGTAAATAAGCTGAAAATTAAGCACTTACACAGTAAAGTTGACTTTCATTGACTTTGTTGGCATTTTTTAACTGAGAACATGAATTAATTTGGAAGAGCTATTAAAAGCTATTTTAAGCCTATACAAGCTTATTCTAACAGGAAAAAGGGCTTTTGAATCATGAAACATTAACTGATCTTTGAATTCGAATTAACAGAGATAACTGAGAACTTGAAATTTAATTAATCTTAGAACTAGTAACAATGTTGATAAAATAAAGTATAAATACACTTAATTGAGCTTGAATTAAAAATTGGAACTAAAATTGAAAGTGAAAGAACTACTAAACTATTAAAACGACTACTATTTCTATTCTACTCCTAATTAATTAACTACTGACCTTTTTTGCTTCTTGTGAGAGGGGGGCTTTTATATTCTCCAAATAGCTTCACTCAGTCTCTTCATCAAATCCCAGCCCTCCAATTGGGTTCATGTGGGGACATGTGAGGAGGGGGGTTGGAGTGTTTCAGAGGAGAAGAATGGGGAGTGGGTTGATGAGAGGACCTGTGACACACGGTTAAGGTGGTTAAACCTTGTATACTTTGTGTGTAAGATATATTGAGTTAATATGATTAAGCACGCGGAATTTACTTAACCACACTTAGAAGGTTATGTATGTTATGGAAATGGAAGAATTATGTTTGTTACTTAACAATGAACAAAGAAAGTTTTTCACTAAACGATTCAATATTATTCAAAATAATACGAGTGATCTTGTGTTTATCACTAGGGTTACAAAGACCTTGAATCTTATATTTCTAGATTTGCGATATGTGATTTTTGTTTGTTCTATGTCTTAACAGATATTCACACATACAATCACTAGTCTAAGATCTCTTTTATAGTCCAAGAAATCTTTACAAATTGCTTAAAGTCTTGGCCGACTTACTTGGTTAACTTATGCTTATTGAGTGTCAGTACATAAGATACAACATGTATCTATGTATACAACTTGTTAACTAAGCACATGGAGTAAGATATTATCTACCGTATATGTTTGACCAAAATACAATAAATATCTTTTCGATCTTATCCTTGAAGTAGCTTTATGACTCACTGATCAGCAGTACCATTCTCTACTAGCAGTACCTTCTACTTGAACTAGCAGTACCTTCTTGTTCTAGCAGTACCTTGATGTACTAGCAGTACCTTGATCATGAACTAGCAGTACCTTTGACTTAGAGTAAATTCTAATACTCTAACTTCAGAATATTTAATTCCCAACAATCCTCCCCTAAACATGTGAATCATTTCAAACATGTTTTTCTGAATTAAATGAGGACTTGAAAAGATCTTTCAAACACTGAACTATTCTTCTTATTCTGAACTGTTCTGCTTTGTTCTTCTTTGACTTCAGCAATATCAAAACATTGTACCAAAAGATGGTGCAATTTCCTTGGATGGAGGAATTGTAAGAGGCAATGATGCTGTGTATCTTGGATGCTTGTTTCAACAAGTGAAATCATCTAACCAGCATGTCTTTGAAGTGAAATTGAAACTTTTCTTCGTTTGATCTAGATAGAACTTTCTCCTTTAGGAATGCTTCATCCCTTCTAGATATTTGATCTATTCTTGTCATTTTCAACCTCTACATCATCTTGTATGCTCTTGTCTTCTCCTTCCATATATTGGTTTATTCTTCCTTTTCTGGGCAATTATTTCCTTCCCTGAGATTGTAACCTCCCCTGAAGCAAATAACTTTTGTTTCCTCCCCTTGTTTGGAAGATCTCACTATGTACCTTTGACTGATCTATCAATGTGTAACTTTTGTTGTCAGACAATGTTGTACATGAAGCCATCAATTCCTTAAGAGTTTAAGTCACTGTCCTCATCACTTCTAGGTGTGTTAACTCCTATGAGAGGTGAATCAGTGGACATTTTGATTCATAATCCATCAATGGATGGTTTTTGTGAATCCTTGAAAATCCTTTTAAGAAATCATTTGACTTAGTAGTATGTTCATGATTTTAGAATTGAAAAATCATACTACTTTCAACCATTTTGAAGGAATCAAGTGTATAACAGACACCTAATCAAAATTTTGGTTTAAAGTAACCTCTGGTTGTGTGAGAACCAATGTATTTCAGTTATAAATAACTGCCTGTGTAAAGATAAATCTATTCAAAAGATTTTCTTGACAGGGTTTCCAGCTCATAGCAATTGTTACCTCCAACACAAGTGTTAGATTCACTTTTACTAGCTGTTCTTTCTATCAGATGTCCTCAGACTTGCACATTATACTTAAAAGTATAAAATGATAGAAAGTGAGTTGTATCAGTTACTATCTGATCAACTAAGTCATCAATTCAATGTGAAATATCATAACTAGATTTCAAGAAAGAAGTTTTAAGGAGGTTAAAATCCTAAACTCAGTCCATCATAAACCTATTATGGTCAGCAATTTGATAAGCATTTCTGTGTTCCCATTTCACTCGAAATTTCCTTTGTGTTCACACATTCATACCTGAAATAGTTAGTCTAAAACCAAAAGAACAATGTACAAAGTACTTGTCTTGCATTAGAATAAGCATAGAACCAACTGTATGAATAACACAATTTACATTTTGATATATTAGCAATACCTTATAAATCCAGCAGTACCAACAAAAATTTATGTACATAAACACATCATATTGAAAATTTAAAGATTAAGCATTCCAATACTTGCTACCAAGTACTGAAACCTTGAAACATCAAAAGCTTTTGTTAGCAGATCCGCAAAATCATGCTCTGAAGCAATTTTAAGAACTTGAATTAATCTTTTCTCATTGCAGTCTCTTATAAAGTGATGTCTAATTTCAATGTGTTTTGTTTTAGAGTGTTGTACTGGATTTTTAATAATACAAATTGTACTACTATTATCAATATAAATAACAGTGTTTAAGAAATTGTACCCATAATCAAGGAGTTGGTTTTGAAGCCATAGAACTTGACTAGAGCAACTTGCAGCAGCTATATATTCAGCTTCAGTTGTTGAATTTGCCACACTTGTTTGCTTCTTACACTGCCATGAGACAAGTCTATACCCAAGGAATTGACATCCTCCAGTTGTTGACTTTCTGTCCAAGCTAGCACCAGCATAATCACTATCCGAATATGCTACCAAGTCAAAAGGAGATTCTCTAGAATACCATATACCCAACCTTGGTTGACCTTTGAGATATCTAAAAATTCTCTTGACTGCAGTTAAATGAGAAACCTTTGGAGTAACTTGAAATCTTGCACAAACACAAACAGGAAACATGATATCAGGTCTAGATGATGTAAGGTACATCAAAGAGCCTATCATAGATCTGTAATTGTGTACATCTACATTTTCTCCATCTTCATCTTTCAGAAGGTGCTTCTCAGCGTCCATTGGTGTGCTTGCTATTTTTGAATCAGCAAATTGAAATTTTCTAAGTATCTCTGCAACATATTTGTCTTGACAAATAAATATGCCTTCAGATGATTGCTTAACTTGCAAACCCAAAAAGAATGTAAGTTCTCCCATAGAACTCATCTGAAACTTATCTTTCATAAGCTTCTCAAATTCTAAACACATTTCCTTCCTTGTAGATCCAAAGATAATGTCATCCACATACACCTGCACTAACAGAAGATCCTTCTTGTGCTGTTTGATGAAAAATGTCTGATCAATCTTACCTCTTTGAAATCCATTTTCTAATAAGTAGGAAGCTAGTGTTGCATACCAAGCTCTTGGTGCCTGATGAAGGCCATAGAGAGCTTTCACTACTCTGTACACTTTGTTTGGATGTAATGGATCAATGAAACCAGGGGGTTGTGAAACATACACCTCTCGTCCAATTTCACCATATAAAAATGCACTTTTGACATCCATTTGGTAGACTGTGAAGCCTAAAAATGAAGCATAAGCTAGAAACAGCCTAATTGCCTCAATCCTTGCTACTGGAGCATAAACTTCATCATAATCTATCCCTTCTTCTTGTGTGTACCCTTGTGCTACTAGTCTAGCCTTATTCTTGATCACAATTCCTCTTTCATCCCTTTTGTTCTTAAAAAACCCATCTAGTTCCAATTACCTTTTCATTCCTAGGTAAATCAACTAGCACCCAAACCTTTTGAATCTTGAACTGAAGAAGGTCTTCTTGCATAGCCTCTAACCAGCTTGAATCATCTAGGGCTGTAAGAATATTCTTTGGTTCCTTTTGAGAGAGAAAACATACAAATAAACAAGAGTTTGAAAGCTCATGTTGTTTTGAAGCATAAAGGGCATCAAGAATCCCTTTTTGGTCTGAAGAGACCAGTTGTCTTCTTGTCTTCACACTAGATTGTATATCTCCAATCACATTATCCAGGGAGTGAACTTTGTGAATCCTTGTGTGTGGGGTAGTAGGAACATGATAAGATGGTGGAAGATTAAACAAATCCACTTCATCTTCTTGGAACTCTGCATCTTTTGAGTGTGAAGGACCAGCAGTACCTTCAACTGAACTAACAGTTTCTTCAAATGAACTACCAGTACCATTAGAAGAACTAGCAGTACCTTGCTCTGTCTCGGCAGTACCATCAATATTTAACATATTGTGTTGTTCCTCTGTTCCATCATCTTTTCTTTGAGCCTCAACATCTTCTTTTGCTTTACCAGAAGAAGATTCATCATTGTTTGAAGCTAATTCCACACTTGTACTTGACCACAATGGCATAATGACATCAGATTGATCTTTATCTAACTTCACCTCATTTGTTGCTTGTGAACCTGAAAAGTTATTAGTTTCTGCAACAACAGGTATATAATTCATAGAATTTGTTAGATAATCAAGATCAAATATCCATTTTGGTCCTTGACCTACTACATTGGATTTGTTTTCCAGAAACTCCACATGTAGTTCTTCTTGTACTTTCTCAGTTCTTAAGTTGTAAACTCTAAAAGCTTTGCTAACAAGAGAATATCCAACTAAGAAACCTTCATCTGCTTTACCATCAAATTTTCCTAAATGGTCTAAGGTATTGAGAATTGTCACATGACATCCAAAAGGTCTAAGAAATCCTATTGCAGGAGTTCTACCATTAAAGAGTTCATATGATGTCTTATTGTGAGGCTGCACAACTAAAACTCTATTTTGAACATAGCAAGCAGTGTTGATTGCCTCTGCCCAAAAGATTATAGGTAGCTTAGAATCAGCTAACATTGTTCTAGCAGCTTCAATTAGTGTTCTATTCTTTCTTTCAACCACACCATTCTGTTGTGGTGTTCTTGCAACACTATATTCTCTTCTAATACCTTTTTCTTTGCAGAAATCATCCATAACTCTATTTTTAAATTCTGTCCCATTATCACATCTAATGACTTTTACTTTCTTGCTTACTTGGTTTTCTATCAGTGTAATGAAGTCCTTAAGGATGCTTGATGTCTCATCCTTAGTGGCTAAAAAGAAAACCCATGTAAATCTGCTATAGTCATCAGTTATAACAAGACAATATTTTTTATGTTGCATACTCCTTACTGAAACAGGTCCAAATAAGTCCATATGAAGCATAAACAATGACTGATTGATAGAGTTAAAAATCTTGGGCTTACAAGTGGCTTTGTGTTGTTTGCCTTTTAGACAAGCAATGCATGTTTGATCATTTTCAAATCTTTTGTGAGGTAAACCTCTTACCAAACCATTCTTAACAATTTTATTTATGGTTTTGAAGTTAATATGACCAAGCCTTCTATGCCATAACATTGATTCATCCAATGTGGCCTTTGATACAAGACAAGTTAAATCCTTTTTAGGAATAATGTTCTTCATATCAACACTATACATATTGGCCTTTCTAGGAATTCTAAGAAGCACTTGACTTTCATCAGGCATCTTAAAATCCTTAGATAGAACAAGACATTCAGTGTCAGTAAAAAGGACATTGTTCTTTTTGTCACACATTTGTGAAACACTAAAAAGATTATACTTTAGCTCTTGTACATAGTACACATTTTCAAAATCTAAATTTCCGGTTTTAATAGTACCTTTACCAGAAATTTTGCCACGAAAACCACCTCTAAAGGTAACATATCCTCCATTGAATTCTTGAAAATCTGAAAGATAAGACATGTTGCCTGTCATGTGATTGGAACATCCACTATCTGAGTATCCTTGATCTTGATGATCAATAGAATGTTCCTGCACACAAATAAGAGTGTTAGTTTTCTTTGGGGATCCAAGCCATTACTGACTTGGATCTGCCTCTTGCATCAATGTAATTTAATCTTTTAAGGACTGTTGATGCAACATTGGATTTTTGAATCCAACATGCTGAGGCCTTAACAGCATTTGCCCTATTACCCTTAGCAGCAGAGTGAATAACATGCTTAGCAGCAGAGTCTGCTAACTTTGAAGTTGAACTCTTTGGTCTCCAAATTTGTTTGTGGACCACTGCTTTTGTTTGAATGGGCCTTAGAACAGTTTTAGATGCATGTATGAAAGTTGTTTTTGCATCCTTAGCTGTTAATTTTGGGTTAACAGTCATCAAAGGTCTAACAGTACCTTTTGATCTACCCGTACCTTTAATTTGTACTGGCAGTACCTTTTTGTATGTATTAGCAGGACCTTTTTGTCTATCAGGACCTTTTGGTCCAGACTTGTTTGAGACTGTTCTGGGTTTTGTTCTATGAGTGTTAGAGTGAAAATGAGTTTGAGGAGTTTGCCTTTTGTAGTTCACCCTATTGTTTTCATACCCAGTTACCCTTTGGTTGCAGAAAGCTGCAAGATGGTCAAAACTACCACATGTATAACAAGCTTTGTTGTAAAAAGCAAAGTCATCACCTAATTGGTTAGACTTGAGGTGTTGTTCCAATTCCTTTGGTTACCTCTGGGCTTGTTTGTAGTTCTATATTGTTCACAATATCTAACTGGTTTCCTAACAGTCTTAACATTTGACTTAGTCCTGTTAGTGTTGTGATTGACTATCTTAGGAATACTTGTTCCTACTTTCTTAACCAAGACAGGTTTAGACATAACCTGTTTTTCTTCATCATCACTATCAGTTGTACAATCTTCAACAACTATAGCATCTCCTTTCTTAACAAAGGACACCTTGTCCTGATAAGATACAGTTTTATCTAAACTTTTACTTACCTTTTCTATCTTTGGACTCTTAGTGACCTTAGAACCATATTCCATGATTGGTTCTTGAAACTCAGCTAACCCTGTGTGTGCTAAATCAATACCTGGAGGTGAATGAACACCTCTGTATGATGGGGGTACAGACTTAAATCCAACACCAGAATTAACCTTATCAATAACTTGGTCTTCCCAAAGTTTATTGAATCCTTCTGAGGAATGAGCTAAAACATCCACAGATACCTTAACATTTTCTCTTTCATTTTTGTGTTTAGCTAATGAATCATTCAACTCAACAATACACTCATCTCTGATCTTAATGTCATTTTTTAGTATATTGATGTCATTAGTAAAATGAGATTCATTATCTTTAAAATGTAAGACTTGTTTTTCTAAAACACCTAGACCTCTTTTGTGATTAGCCAAATTAAAAAGAGAATCAATTAGCTCTTGTTTATGAGCCTCAAATCTCTTATTAAGGTCTTCATAAGCTTTAAGATTAGGACATGATTCAGTACAATTTTGAATAGAATTTACCTCTGAATCAGAATGGGCCATTAGAGCAAAATCATTGGCCACAAGAGCAGCATTTGGTGGTGCTTCCTCTTCAATAGCCATAGAGCTCCAATCATAACCAATACCATCAATAGCCAACATAGCCTTTGGCTCTTCAACAGTAACTTCCTTTTTCCTATCTTGCTTATACCATGTGTTTCTATTTTCCTGCTTTCTTGGGCTTCTACACTCCTTAGCAAAGTGTCCTAACCTATGACAGTTGAAACACTCCACTTTCTTTTTATCAAACCCAGCAGTATCATTACCATTTATGGTAATTTGCTTCCCAGTTCTCTGCCAATGCTTCTTGGCCCTCATGCTGAGTAAAGCAACCTGCCATTTGATGTCCATCTCTTCCAAATCATCACCATCAACCTGCTCAAGGTCTTCATGATTTAGAGGAGAACCACTAGACTGACTAGATATGAATACATAGAATGCTGGATCACCAAGTCCTGCAACAGTCTTTTGTGAACTAGTAGAAGGACCACCATGTGTAGCATTAGAAACACCTTCAACTTCTTCTACCTCTTCAGACTTACCAATACTAGGAGATGACAAAAGCGTCACATTCCCAGAACTAGTACCATAAATTCCAGACTTTCTAAGACTTTGTTCAACAATTTTGAAGTTGTTGTACAAATCATTGAGCTTCATTGTTTCAATGTCTGGTTTGTTCATCCAGACAATAACATGAGTATGGAACTCATCAGGTAGACTTCTCAAAAACTTCATGTTGAGATCTTCCTTCTCTGTCTCAACACCCAACACAGCTAACTGACTGACAAGCTTGTGTAATCTTGAGAATAGCTTATCAAGAGACTCATTACTAAAAGCAGTAAAGTTTTCAAATTGTTGCTTTAGTAATGTCTTCTGTGTCTTTTTGGTAGTTTCATTACCACCAAAATATGCACAAATCTCTTCAAAAAGAGTTTTTGCATCAAGATACTTGTTAAATGATAGCATCTGCTCACCAGGAATGGTCATAAGCAGCAAATTTCTTGCTTTATGATCATTTCTCTTCAGTATCTTCTCTTCATTTGACACTGGTCCAGTATTTCTTTTCCTAATTGATTTACCTTCTAGGACAACCTCTGAGTAGCTTGGTGAAAAAGAATCACCATATATAATGATATCCCAAAGAGTGTAATCTTGGACCATAAAATATTGCTCAATTCTCATCCTCCATAACTCAAACTCATTAGGTTTGATCATGGGCAACTTTGCAGCAACATTTGTTTGAGCATCATGTGCATCCATTTCTGTTTCTTCTAATTCAATTATATCAACCTGAGCTCTGATACCAACTGAGAGGACCTGTGACACACGGTTAAGGTGGTTAAACCTTGTATACTTTGTGTGTAAGATATATTGAGTTAATATGATTAAGCACGCGGAATTTACTTAACCACACTTAGAAGGTTATGTATGTTATGGAAATGGAAGAATTATGTTTGTTACTTAACAATGAACAAAGAAAGTTTTTCACTAAACGATTCAATATTATTCAAAATAATACGAGTGATCTTGTGTTTATCACTAGGGTTACAAAGACCTTGAATCTTATATTTCTAGATTTGTGATATGTGATTTTTGTTTGTTCTATGTCTTAACAGATATTCACACATACAATCACTAGTCTAAGATCTCTTTTATAGTCCAAGAGATCTTTACAAATTGCTTAAAGTCTTGGCCGACTTACTTGGTTAACTTATGCTTATTGAGTGTCAGTACATAAGATACAACATGTATCTATGTATACAACTTGTTAACTAAGCACATGGAGTAAGATATTATCTACCGTATATGTTTGACCAAAATACAATAAATATCTTTTCGATCTTATCCTTGAAGTAGCTTTATGACTCACTGATCAGCAGTACCATTCTCTACTAGCAGTACCTTCTACTTGAACTAGCAGTACCTTCTTGTTCTGGCAGTACCTTGATCATGAACTAGCAGTACCTTTGACTTAGAGTAAATTCTAATACTCTAACTTCAGAATATTTAATTCCCAACAGTTGATGTCAGGGAGAAGGTGGGAAAATGGTGGTTTCTGGTATTGGCGGGTAGTAGTTTAGGAAGAAGGATTTGACTGGTTTTGACCGGTTAGCTAAAAACAAATGGGGTGTGGGCTTGGGAATTGGGTTAGGATTAGTTTGATTGGGTTTATTATTTATTTTGGGTTTAGTTAAAAGGGTAATTAGTTTAGGTTTAGGATAATTAGTGAAAAGTGATTTTTGGTGTCGGGTTTGTTTTTCCATACTCATTCCACTGCCCTACCCCGGGATTGACTTTGACTTTTCTTTTCTTCATTAAATGCTCAAAAGGTGTCGAGTCGATCCGGCAATGTCCATTTTTGCTCTTTTTCCCATCCAAGCTCGGTTTTGTCTGTTTTTGCCCTGTTTTCAATCCTTTTGTACCTGAAACACATAAAAACACAAACCAAGGATATCTGTAGTATAATATGGTATATTTGGCTGTTTTTGGCATTTTTTATGTCTTATACGGGCATAAAATGATGAGTATTTACACACTCATCAGAAGTCTTATCAGGGAACTGTGTGCAAGTATCTGCTGTTTAAGAGAAATGATTACCAATGCTACGTTAGTAAATTAATTAAGAAGATTGTATGCATGAAAAGTACACTTTTTCGCTTTTAGTATAGCTACTAAATATCATGTGCATTTGGGTTTACTTTATTTTCTTTCTCAAAAAGTCAAAACAGTTAACCAGTTTGTGGTATGTTACAGGAATGGGAGAGTCCCAAGCCTGGTAGAAGGCCCGATATATTTCCTCAATTCAGCCCAATGAAAACACCATTACCTCCTCCATCACCATATGCAACATGGCCATCAAGATGTGTGATATGTGAACTAGCAGCCGAGAATTGACCATACACTAAAACAACTACCAGTGATGTGTGTCGTATGTACTAGTTAGATTTTTCAACAGCAAGAATTAGTTTAAAATTTATTTACTTGAAAGGTGGCCAAAAGAAACAGGCCCTCATGTTTTACTACCTATTGCTTAATCATATATGAGATTAAAAGAAAAAACTTGTGCAACTCCCTCTCGATAATCTTAGTTGGTCCTGCGTGTAAAAGCATTATTTTTTTTCGTTTTTCATATGTTGCACGTTTTGTATCCAAGCTATGCTTTAGCGTCTTATGTAATAGATTGCGATGAGCTTGTGTTCACATAATCACGCAGAGAATCAACACAAGCCGACAACCATCTGTTTTCACTTATAGCTAAGAGTTGATCATTAGTATGGCCTCACTTAGTTTTGTCTTGTGTTGCTTTTTATGTGTTTTTTATTGGATACTAATTTACTAATCCATGAAAGTCAAACATGAAAGTCAAATATGGTAGTTATGTTAGTTATGGTAGTTATGGCAGTTATAAGTAGTTATTTATGTAAGGGTATGACTTTTCATGAAGGGTCACAATGGTTGGGATGTACCGGTTGGAAAAGTATATATATATCCATGTAAACACAATTGAAACTAACGTTTGATAGCAATAAAGATTAGTGTGATTGTTATTGTTATTCGATTGTTCATAAAAGATAAGTTACCAACAGTGGCATCAGAGCCAAAGGTTCGAACCAGAGACAGAGAAGAAGACCAACGATTCAGGGAATCGTTTTAGAGAAGAAAGACCATCGATTCAGGGAATCGTTCCAGAAAAGGAAGAGACAAATTGATTCAGGGAATCAATCAAGAAGGAAACCGATTCAGGGAATCATTCAAAGATAAGAAAAGAGAGACAAAGAAGAAATTGATTCAGGGAATCAATCAAAGAAAAAAAACCAATTAAGTGAAGATCAGAGAAATAGAATGAAAAACGTACCGGTTGTGCGAAGGAGAAACCGCCGCCGTGTGCTTGCCGGAGAAAACAACAGAAGACAGTAACCGAACCACCACCACCGGAGAAGAAAAGAAAAGAAACCACCACCGCTGTGTAATTGAAACGAGAACCATATCACCACCGATTGCAAATCGTTAACCAGAAAAGGAAGAAGGAATTGGATTTTGCCCTAATTTGTGAAGAAGGAAGAAAAAAGGAGGAGCGACACTTTCTGAAGAAAAAAAAGGGGCTGCTGCTTTTATTGGGAATAAAAAGGAACGGTCTTTTTTGTTTAAGAAAAGAGGCCCACGAAAAATTAAGAGAAAGCCCAAGGGAATAAACATTAACAGGTTTTATTATTATCTTTTTAAATACTTGTTAATTTTATTTTATCTATTAGAAGAATAGATTAGAAAAGTTTAGAATTTGAGAATTATTGTGGATTAGACAGAAAGATTTAAGTTCGACTATTGTTAGACTATCTATTAGAAGAATATAATAGAAAAGTTTAGAAGTTGAGAATTATTGTGGATTAGACAGAAAGATTTAAGTTCGACTATTGTTAGAGTTATATTAGTTTTAGTAGAAACTAAAAGTGAAGATCATTTGGAAAGAGAATATGTCGGGAGATAAAAACGGAAACAAAAATATTGTTTTCGCCTCATCATTATCATCATATCAATGTCCAGTTCTAAACAATACGAACTATACATTATGGGCATTAAGAATGAAGAAGATACTATTGGCAAATGAAGTATGGGCTTTAGTAGAAGGAACGGATACATCAAAAGAGATTGATGTAAAAAAGGATAGTTCTGCATCAGCATATCTATTTCAAGGATTACCAGAAGATTTGCAAATGCAAGTTGCGGGATGTGAAACAGCAAAAGAAATTTGGGATTCTTTAAAGGCCAGATTCGTTGGGACAGAAGACGTCCAACAGGCACACTCGCAACAATTGAAATCAGAATTTGAGAGAATCGTGATGAAAGAAGATGAATCAATAGATTCATTTTCAGGGAAGTTGATGAGTATTATTACAAAGGCCGCTACATGTGGATTGATGTTTGATGAAGAAACAAAAGTACGGAAATTACTTAATGCAGTGCCAGATAAGTTTGTACCAGTAGTAGCAACCATTGAAATGGTTGTTGATTTTAAGGAAGTAAAATTAGCGGAAATTATTGGGAAACTTAAGACTTATGAAGAAAGGCTTAAGTTTAGAAAAGGAAGTGAGGAAGATAACAATGAGAAGTTGTTGTTCACACGTCAAGGGAATGACAGAAATTATGAACTCAACTATGGAAGTTATAGAAGAGGAGGTGGTAATCAGACACGAGGAAGAGGCCAAGGAAGATTCGTAAGAGATAACAGGAATGAAGATAGTTATAATAGAGGGGGGAGAAGCCCTAGAGATCAAAATTATCCAAGAAGAGATCTTAGAGAAATACAATGTTATAATTGTCAAGAGTTTGGACACTTTGCTGCAAATTGTCCAAAACCAAACTGTAGAGAAGAAAAAGTAAAACTTGTGCTCGAAGATGATGAACCGGCGCTATTGATGGTTACTAGTAAAGATGAAAAAGAGATAACATCCTTAAAAGAAGAGAAGAGAAGAAATGGAATTGTCATTGAAAAGGATGAAATTCCAAAAGAAAAGTTAGAAGACATAAGGTCAGAGATAGAAACTGACTTGAAGAGTAAATTAGAGTTTTGGAAGTTCGAAATGCTTCAAGAGTTGGAAATGGAGAAACAAGAGTTTGAGAAGAAAATGAGAAATAGAGAAATGGCATTTGAGAAACAAATGCAGAGAGAATTAGAGAACATCAAGAAGTTAGGAAATAGCGCAAGCAAAGAGATAAAAGAATTAAAGACAGAAAGAGAAGAGTTTGAGGCGCATAAGCAAAGAGATAAAAGAATTAAAGACAGAAAGAGAACAGTTTGAGAGAGAGAACCATGAAGTTGTTTCAGATAAGAAACACCTAGAAGAAGAACCAAGAGTTGACGAGGGCGAATGCAAGAAGCATCGAGAGACGCCATCAAGATTTCAGAAGGAGAACCAGATTGATAAAGACATTAAATCAAGCAACAAGAAAGTTGCACCAGAAGATCTTGATACAAGTACTAAAAGAAACAGGCTATTGGAGATGCAAGATTATGAAATGATACAAGAGAAGAAAGATGGTAACAAAGGTAACAAAGATGATCGAGATGAGATTGAAGACAAGGAAGAAAGAAGTCAAATCAATGAGGAAGATCAAGACATAGTTCGTGTTAAAGATAAAGACAACAGAAGTGGAAACAAGCCAAAGTTCAAAAATAAAGATGATGAAACTTGAAGATATCGAAGGCATGGATTAATAAATTAGGGGGGAGTATTGGATACTAATTTACTAATCCATGAAAGTCAAACATGAAAGTCAAATATGGTAGTTATGTTAGTTATGTTAGTTATGTTAGTTATGGCAGTTATAAGTAGTTATTTATGTAAGGGTATGACTTTTCATGAAGGGTCACAATGGTTGGGATGTACCGGTTGGAAAAGTATATATATATCCATGTAAACACAATTGTAAACTAACGTTTGATAGCAATACTATTTAGTGTGATTGTTATTGTTATTCGATTGTTCATAGAAAGATAAGTTAACAACATTTGTTGCTTTTTATGTGTTTTTATCTTGGTTTATATTCACTACATAGGTTCTTACTTCTTGGAAAAAGTAATAACACAATTATTAACTTTTTGTTTTGTTTTGCTTCTCTTCCGCTGCTACAGTCCTCCCTCATTTTCTTAAATAAAATTATTTTGACTAAAGCAAGAAAAATTAGAAAAGTATAACACTGATATACACTACACTAACATAAGCTTAAACTATCTAAACTTTTTGCTCATGTCAACTGCACTACAATCACCTTTTTAGAATTTCATATCACCTTTAACACAAGCAAATTAAGGATTCAACCCCAAAGCGAATCATACTTTCAATGGATATTATTATGAGGGACCAATTTTCAACTGAATAAATAACCTGCTAGATGATAAAAAAATAACGTGCAAGGTAAAATGTTCTAATACATGTTCCTTTTCATATAAAGAAAGAAAGGTGGTCAACAAATTTCACTCAATGAAAGGTGTGGAAGGAAAAACTTATTTACGTCACATGCAATATAATTTACCAAACCAAAAAGTTACAAAACTGAACAAAAATAGAAGGAGACATTAATAAGATCATCATCTACCTACCAACCAAAACTTTAATGACACTAATAATTCGAACCCACAAAGACTTGACCAAAAAAGTCTAGGCCAATTAACAACCCTCCATGAGAACAAATATAAAGAGCAAACTAAGGCTGGTTGGCAAGGGCAAGAGCTTTTCACCATTCACCTCAGCGCCACGTCAGCTTTCTCTCTCCTCTCACTCCCTTTCACCTCACTTCACCATTTACTCGTCAAGGCAAAAACATCTTCACCTTTCATTAAAATACCAACTTTATACAAATATACCCCACTAAATACCCTACACACACTCACACTCAAAATAAAAAATAATAAAAGTTAAGGAATATAGTGGTGATCAGTTCACCTCTATACTTCTTGTTTTTCGTGATTTAGGCGTGAAAATGGGTGGACGGCAAGGAGAAATAAAGGTGAACTTTGATTATGGTGAGGGGTTCACGGACCCTTGCCTACCAGTCTAAGCTACTCTAAGGCTGGACACAGTCGGTGACCCAAGCGACCTGGGTCACTGGCTACCACGTCAGCTTTCTCTCTCCGGCGATCAGAAGCGACCGACCTGCCACAGTCGATGACCGATTTTTTTTCCTTTTTTTTTAAATCAAACATTTAAAAAAAACTTAAAATTCATTAATAATAAAAACATTACATATATTATTCAATTTTCTAAAATGGCTTAGTAATATCGTTATCCCCGATTATATTAAAAATTAGTTTATTCAAAAATATATATATTTAATAGTAATACTGCTTTATCATATCAGATTTGTGTTTTAAAAATTTTGGCTGTTAAGCCATACATGTTCACCATGGATATTAAATTGAGATAAGTCACTAAATAATGTATTTTAACACACATGCAAAGCCAACATAAATACATTTAATCGGTCGATAGGAGGACCGATATTGCAATTCAGAAGCGACCGACCCAACCATCACAACCCAAGCGACCCAAGCGAATATCGGTCGGTTTGGTATTTGGGAAGTGACCGACCGATTAAATACAGCGGACTGCATTCAGCTTAATGTTAATGCATACTTATCAGATATAGAATCCTTGATAAGAATAAAACTTTGTTTACGCTACGTTCTTAAGAAAAAAAAATGAATGAAAGTGAAAGAAATAGAAAGTAAAGTAAGAGAGAGGAAGTAAAGTGACTTTCACCACAAAAGTGGAGTGAAAGTTTTATAACTAAAATATAACCACTTTACTTCACTTTACCTCACTTTACTTTCTAAAAAAATTGGAGAACACAAACTTTCTCACTTTCACTTTACTTCCTCCTTTTTACTCAACTCGAGAACACAGTGTAGCGTTTCTCAAATAATCAAGACATGTGATGTTCAATTTCTTTTAAGAAAGTATCAACAAAACTTTTACATTTGATGAACAAACATGATCAATGTCGCGCTTTGGTTTAGTATGTGGCTTAAAAGCGATAACGAAGTATAGTATAGCTCGTCAGTTCCAGTTGATAGCTACAACTTAGATTGATGGTAGTAGTTTATTGGAAAATCTCGAATAGCATCTTGTTCATCGTCAATTAGCAACTCATTACTTCATTATGTAGTCATTGTTTACTTCACGAGAATTTTATTTTGTTTCATTACTCCTAGATCTTTTACTTGTTTTTCTAGACAATCACATTTTCTTAGTTTAGTTGATAGATAAAAGAATGTTAATTCAAATCTATATTGTAAACTAAGTTGCTAAATAAAAGCGAGATCATTTATAATGATAATGAAGAAGTCCATGTTAATCCATGTGAATGCAGTGATTTGGAAGATTTCATGATGAAGTGACCATACATACATGCGGCACACTTACATAGAAATATTTCCTCTAATAAGGGGTATGTATAACATAACCCTTATTTTATCTTGTCATGCTATATATGTCAAACTACATAATAATAGATGAAGAATACTTGTTTGCCATATATAGCATGACAAGATAAGATAAGATAAGATAATGATGATTGTGCATGTGATTTCTGCATGTTATTTTTCGACAAGGGCATGTATAACATAACCCTTATTTTATCTTGTCATGCTATATAGGGGGGGTCCAGATAACTTGTCCCTAAAATAATAGATGAAGAATATTTGTTTGCCATATATAGCATGACAAGATAAGATAAGATAATGATGATTGTGCATGTGATTTCTGCATGTTATTTTTCGACAAGGGCATGTGACAAGATAAGATAAGATAATGATGATTTGTTGGTATTTTAGTGTAAAATAGATTGAGTTTAATATGCAAATAAGGGTCGACACTTATTTGGATATTAATGGGACTAACGGGGGTTCCAAGGGGGCGTAGCCCCCTTGGTGGGGGTTCGGGGGCAACGCCCCTGAGAGAAGCAGGGTCCAAGGGGCGGCAGCCCCTGGCAGGGTCCAAGGGGCAGCGCCCCTGGCTGGGGTCGAATTTGTTTTTCCACCAAATAAAACATATTAAGTTGATGCTCGTTTCTGCTGCTAATGCTTGGTTCCTGCTGATAGTGCAGCGGTTCCTGCTGATAGTGCAGCGGTTCCTGCTGATGATGCAGCGGTTCCTGCTGCTAGTGCAGTTCCTGCTGCTAGTTGTTTTACGGTTAATGTAACTGTTTTGCAGTTTTAGACCCTAATAACCGACCCCATAAACTGTCTTATATATTCTCTAATTCGAATAGAGAAAGAAGAAGGCTGATCAACCATATTTTGATCACGGTTTTTTCTGCAAACATACAAACATACACAAACTTGAATCAATTAGATTTTATCCGGTCGTTAATTGGTATACACTCCAATTTAATCGATCTGAAAGCGTTCATATTCGTGACTTCTAATTGCTATCAGGATACCAATCTCACCACAAATACCCCATAACAACATGATTGACCATTGGTAAGTAATCAATCTATCTAAAAGTCACGGATGGTAATTAATTTGACAACCGACTAGGATTTGGTGTTATTAATTTGTTTTATGTATGGTCTATATATAGTTATTAAGGTTTTAGTTTCTGCGTATTATTCTTCAGTAAAAGTTTTGGGTAATCTTGTGCATGTACTTTGTCGACTTTGTTTATAAGTCGGATGGGTACATTTACATCTTGTTCCTACGAAGTTATATCTCCACGTGATAGGAAAATCTTCATCGTAAATCAACGAGTAGACGATGAAAATGGATGTGAGAGGGAGAGACATACAACGGCGTTGAAGAGAGTGGATTTGCCGACATTAGGAAGTCCAACGATTCCGGCTTTAAGGCTCATACTTATCTTCCCGCTACTACTTGAATAAGGCCGCCGCCGCCGCCTAACTGAAACAAGATTGGTTTGGTGGAAGCAAATGGAAGAAGAGATTCTGCTGCTACTCGTGGTTAAGAATGAGGAGGATTTCAATGCTTCTACTATCCGCGTCGCCATTTCTAATTTCGAATTGAATTCAAGAAACAAAGGTTTATCTTTTGATGAACAAAATATGAGGAAAAAAAAAAAACATTTTTCCTTTTTCTCAAAATATAGATTTTTTTTCTTCTTGTTAATTACTCTCTCCGTCCCAAAATTATTCCCCGACAAAAAACACACAATTTAAGAAATATCACTTTTACCCTTATAGAATTAAGAAAAAAATTACATGTTTGGTCCCTGTGGTTTGCTCAGACTTCATGTTTAGTCCCTAAGTCGTTTTAATTACACCAGAGATACCTATTTTTGAAACCTTGCACTCATTTAGTCCCTATTTTTTATGGACCGTTAGTTTGACCGTTAAGTGTTTAATTAATGTTTGCCCGTTAGTCCCTCCGTTAATATTTTTTGCACCGTTAGTCCTCATTGTATAAAATGAATTAAAAATGTCAGCATAGACTCGAACTCGGGTCTTGTTGCCCAAAAACCAACGCCCCAACCACTGGACTAAGCGTCCAGTGGTGTAATTATATCAAAATAAATTATATTTAACCTTTATTTTTTGCGCAAACTAATTTTTATCCGTTTTCGTCCATTTTTTTACGTTTTCGTACGTTTTTGTCAATTTTTTTTTACCTTTTCGCCCGTTTTTCTACGTTTTCGTATGATTTAATACATTTTTGTCTTTTTTTTTTTACGTTTTCGTCCGGTTTTCTACGTTTTCACCTGTCTTTATACGTTTTTTTATGTTTTTATAGGTTTTATCTGTTTTTAAACGTTTTCGTATGTTTTTTTTACGTTTTCGTTCATTTTTATACGTTTTTGTCCATTTTTATATGTTTTTGTCCGTTTTTTACGTTTTCCTCCGTTTTTATACGAACGGAAACGTAAAAACGGACGAAAACGTAAAAAAGTATGGATGAAAACGTAAAAAAAGGGATGAAAACGCATAAAAACGAACGAAAACAGATAAAAATGGATGAAAACGTAAAGAAACGTACGAAAACTTAAAAAACGGACGAAAATGTATAAAAACAGACGAAAACATTAAAAAACGGACGAAAACACATAAAAACGGACTAAAACGGATAAAAATGGACAAAAATGTATAAAATTGAACGAAATCGTTAAAAACAGACGAAAACGTATAAAAAGAACGAAAACGTAAAAAAGGACGAAAACGTAAAAAAAAATTGATGAAAACGTAAAAATATGGATGAAATCGTAAAAAAAAGGACAAAAACGTAAAAAGCGGACGAAAACATTAAATAGAATTTATTTTGATATAATTACACCACTGGACGGTTATTGTAGTGGTTGGGGTGTTGGTTTTTTGGCAACAAGACCCGAGTTCGAGCATATGCTGACCTTTTTAATTCATTTTAAAAAATGATGACTAACGGTGCAAAAAATATTAACGGAGGGACTAACGGGCAAATATTATTTAAACACTTAACGGTCAAACTAACGGCCCATCCAAAATAGGGACTAAATGAATTCAAGGTTTTAAAAATAGGTATATCTGGTGTAATTAAAAAGACTTAGGGACTAAACATGAAATCTGAGCAAATCACAGGGACCAAACGTGTAATTTTTTCTAGAATTAATTAAATCTTTGAATGATGTTTATAATTTTTAGTAACATTAGGTGTAATATGGTAAACTTGATACATTCTTCACAACTATCTTTGAAATGGGACAATAATTTTGGGACAACCCAAAAATAGAAAGAGAGACTAGTAATTTGAGACGGAATGAGTATATCCTTAATCTAAATCGCATCATCGTGTTGATGACAGCAATAGGCTCTCATTTTCAACCAATAAACCACTACCACTTAGGGCATAATAGTAGTCACATTTTAGCCCTCTAAATTATTTCCCTAATTGTCACTTTCGAATATTTTTTCTATTAAAAATATGTTATCAATAGCATATCTCACATTATTTTCCACCACACCTTTACATGAATATGACGAGACGTACATACGTTATTCAGACAAATATAAAACGTCATATGATGATGTTTTCTTAAGTAAAACGTTTTGTCCATGTGTATTATTTTGTTCATTAAAATACTGTCCAGATTTTGTAAATTATTACAATACTGTGAAACAACTTCAATCGTGTCTAATTCTTTTTATTGAAAATGATTATAGTTGCATATTTGGCTAAACATGATTACGTATATATCTAGTAGTTCGAGTTTGACTTTTAATATTTAATCACCACCACGTTTATAACACAAAAAATCACTTTCCAATTTGCATCATGTAACTGTTGGAATATGTGAATCATGACATTCATATAAACATATTAACATGCACATCAAAGCATAGCAGCGGAAACAGGATCTATATACTAGTAATTAATTAACTAAAAATAAAAGAATACGCGTACCTTAGATTACTAGCTAAACAAGTAATCAAGTATCCAAGAACCGGTAAAACCCTAATAAGGGTTTAATGAGGATCGACTAAACACCTAGTCGAATGGGGAAAATAACTCAAGCTAAAGTAAGTTTGATCTCCGTTCTTGTACACACGTATTAGTAGCGTTTCAATGTGAAAAGCTAGGTTCAATATCACAAAACAAACCCAACACTTAATGTGTATGTTGGATCGATTTTCCCAAGGTTTTTGGGAAGGGAATCAATCGGCTAGACACAAAGAGGAGAGAAGAAGAGAAGTTGGTTTGCTAGGGAATCAAGATTAGTGAATTATGAATACAAGGGGTTGTATTTATAAGCAACTAATCTTGTTCATCAAGTTAGGGCAACAATCCCTCTCCCATTAGGATGGGTCGGCCGAACTATGAAGCCCAAGGGGTTTCTAGAACCTTCTTGGCTTGTATTTTCATCCATAGTCCTTTAACTTAATATTTAACGTCCGTTAACCAAACTCCGTTAAATACTAACGACCGTTAAGTGTTTATTCGTGAAATTAATAATTAAATCATATCTCAATATATTAATTATTAAAACATTGAAACTCATACGTAATGTGTGCAATCCCGAAGTCTCGTGTTCGAAACTGGTCATACGTATATTAATTTATATCCATAACTTTAACAGCTCCCACTTGGATATGCATTAATATAGTAATGACATTGGTTAGTCTAGCTTAACACCCCAAATGCCCCCAGATCGACCCTGAGTATGGTTTTCTGGAAAAAACCTTGTGATGATTCATCATCATACTTATCCTTTTGTTTCTAATACCGCGTTAATATGGATATGGATCTAAGTCATTCCATAATTAACAGTTTGTTTCTCGTTATTAATAATTGATCAAGATTACCAACTCATCTGAACGTATTCCAGATAGAACTTGGGCGTGCGCATGCAAACATCTTGTCAACCCTACGAGTGGCCAAGCAGTATTATACTTCAAAACAAAATTGAAGGAACAAATCCTTTCTTGACTACGAGCATAACCCTTGAACTTCGCATCACCTCCGAAAATAGCCCTTATAACTACCATTTACGGATAGCGTTAGACTATCTTACAAAAATGAGCTACATTCGCAGCTGTTACCTGGTATCTTAAGTCTGAGGATAAATATTTATGATTTACTTAAATGACAACGATCCATACAATACAATCATATGTGGTTGGGATCTGTCTTATATTCAATTTATCCATTATTGAATATCATGTGAATTTGGCATGTCAACGCATCAATATACTAAAGTATATTCTACCAAAACTCAGATTTGCCTTAATTCAATAATATTCCCATATTATTGATCGACAACGGACTATTTAGAATAACATAAGTTATTCACGGATTTAAACATGCAAATATAGGATACAATATTATAAATGAGAATAAACATAACAAAATATTTTGTTTCATTAAGATAACATTGTTTATATATCCTTTATCCAAATACTACCCACAGATTTACATGAAACTACTAGCTAAACGAAGACCAATGCCATTGGCATGTTGAGTAAGCTTATCCTTAGGTAAAGCCTTCGTAAAGGGATCAGCTAGATTGTCATCTGTGTGAACTTTGAGTAAATTGATCTCACCTATTTCGACTTGTTCTCGAACATAGTGATATCTTCTAGGAAAGTATCTGGTGCCCTTCATGACTCCAGGTTCATTGGCGAATGTTATTGCGGCAGAATTGTCGCAGTACACATTAATAGGTAATTCAATTGACGGCATAACTCCAAGATCCGAAATGAATTTCCTTATCCAAACAGCTTCCATCGCAGCTTCCGATGCAGCAATATACTCAGCTTCTGTTGCAGACATAGCTATCGTACTCTGCTTCTTGCTCTTCCAGTCTACAGCTCCTCCATTGATGACAAAGACATAACCCGTCTGAGACTTTGTATCATCTTTATCAGTTTGAAAGTACGCATTGCAGAAACCTGCAACATCAAGCTCTGCATCTGGATTTCCCCCATACACTAGAAACACTTCTTTTGTATTCCTCAAATACTTAAGAATGTTCTTAACAGCATGCCAGTGAAGTTCACCTGGATTCTGTTGATAATTATAACGACTGGTCAAATTTTGTGCAAACGCCACATCTGGCCTTGTGCATCTCACTGCATACATGATAGATCCTACTGCCGAAGCATATGGAACTTTCTTCATGTGTGATATCTCTACAGGAGTGGAAGCACATAGTATGCTACTTAAGCCATGTTCTACTTGCATTGGCAAATATCCCTTCTTGAAATTTTGCATATTGAATCTCTTCAATATTTTATCAATGTAAGCACTTTGGCTTAATCCAATCAACCGCTTAGATCTATCTCCGTAGATCTTGATTCCAAGGATGTAAGTTGCTTCTCCTAAATCCTTCATAGAAAAAAATTTACCCAGATAAGACTTAACTTCATTAAGACGTGGTATATGATTCCCCATGATCAATATGTCATCGACATATATGACAAGAAATGTAGTATTACTCCCACTAGCTTTGTGGTATACACATGGCTCATCAAAATTCTGAGTAAATCCAAACCTTTTGATTTTCTCATCAAATTTCTTATTCCATTGCCTTGATGCTTGCTTCAATCCATAAATGGATCTTTGAAGCTTGCATACACGCTTAGAAAAATCTGGATTCACAAACCCCTCAGGCTGCGCCATATAGATGTCTTCATCTAGGCGACTATTTAAGAAGGCGGTTTTGACATCCATCTGCCAAATCTCATAGTCATAGTAAGCAGCTATGGCTATAAGAATCCTAATAGCTCTAATGTCACCTATAGGAGAAAATGTCTCCTCATAGTCAACACCATATGTTTGGGTGAAGCCTTTAGCCACCAAACGAGCTTTATAGGTGTGTATGTTTCCATCCATGTCCGTTTTCTTCTTGAAGAGCCACTTACTCCCAACCACCTTAGCATTGGGAGGAAGGTCTACTTCAATCCAGCCTTTGTTGTCTCTCATGGATTGCATTTCCCCATCCATAGCAACCTGCCATTTATCCTTTTCAGGACTATTAATGGCAGCCCTATAACTAGTAGGTTCATCAAGATCCCCTAGTATAGTTTCCTCACACTCTACATTAAGACATAGGCGTTCAGGGGCTTTTACAGATCTTGTAGATCTGCGAATGGGAACCACTTCAATTTTCGGTGGAGGACCTAGACTTTCAGGTTCCACAGGAAGTGTGCTAGTGCTTTCAGAAGGTGATGTATCTTCTTGATCATTTTCAAGATCATAAACTCTCCCACTGAATTCTTGAGATATGAGATTATCCTCAAGAAATTCGCCATACCTATCCACAATGACTTTATTCTCTGGTGGAAAGTAAAAGTAGTAACCCTTTGTTTCCTTAGGGTATCCTACGAAGATACACTTAACAGATCTTTGTTGGAGTTTATCTGGTGAGTCACATTTAACAAACGCCTCACAACCCCAGACATTTAAGTAAGAAAAGTTGGGAGCTTTTCCGATCCATAATTCATATGGAGTCTTATCAACCTTCTTAGTTGGAATCCTGTTTAACACGTGAACAACAGTTTCAAGGGCATAGTCCCAAAAGGATAAGGGAAGAGTTGTAAGATTAAACATAGATCGTACCATATCTAGCAATGTACGATTTCTCCTTTCAGATACACCATTTTGCTGTGGATTATAAGGAGATGTGAGTTGCTGGACAATTCCACACTCAGCTAGATAATCTTTAAACTCTTGGCTTAAATATTCACCACCTCTATCGGATCGAAGAGCCTTAATCTTCTTACCGAGTTGTAATTCTACTTCGCTTTTAAAAACCTTGAATGTCTCAAAGACTTCATGTTTATGTTTAAGTAAATAAACATAACCATAACGACTGTAGTCATCCGTAAAGGTTAGGAAGTAGCTAGCACCGCGTTTTGACACATGTCTAAGTGGACTGCACACATCAGTATGTATTAATCCAAGTAGATCTGTTGCCCTTTTCACTTGATGTGAAAAAGGTTTCCTTGTCATCTTCCCAGATATGCAAGATTCGCATTTATCAAATGAATCATCATTGATATTTTGCAAAAGCCCATCATGTTGCAGCTTTTCCATGCGTTTCTTGCCAATATGAGCAAGACGAAAGTGCCAAAGATAAGACGAATCCAAGTCTGACTTGATTCTCTTATTGCTAATGCTATACACAGAATGATTCTCCATGTCAATTTCATACACACCATTTATTGGAATTGCATTAAAGTAAAAAACATTATTTAAAGAAACCGAAATTCCATTATCAGTAAATGTGTGAACAAAAACCATTATCCTTTAACAAAGAAACTGAAATGACACCCCTAATGATAGAAGGTGCATAATGACAATTATTCAAAACTAGTATTAACCCCGAAGGTAAAACTAAATCGAATGTCCCTATGGCTTCAACTGCTGCACGTATGCCATTGCCCACGTACAAGTAGCTTTCTCCATAGGCCAGCTTCTTTGCTCCTCTAAGCCCCTGCGATGTGTTACAAATGTGAGTACCACATCCCGTATCATATACCCAGGCATTATGCTTACGAGGAAAAGAAAATAATTCAATTCTTAAAAATACCTGAAGTGCTCGCGAAATTCACAGCCTTCTTATTTTTATTTAAACGACACTCCTCTAACAGCAATGGACAGTCCCTCTTCCAATGTCCAAGAGTGTTGCAGTGGTGACAAGCAGCCAAATCCTTCTTCTTAGGAGGATTCTGCTTCTTAGGCTTCTGCTGATAGGTCACAACCTGTTTGCCCTTGTCAGCTTTACCTTTCCCCTTCTTGTTCGCGTGTTGCGGTTTGTTGGGCTTATGAATCCTACCTCCTCGTATAGCTAATGCCTCAGGAGTAGGAGTCTTGCCTAGTAAACCCTTTTCATAGTCAACGAGCATTGCGAGCAATCCCATTACTGTCTTCCCCAAGCAATGCATGTTGTAAGTCGGAACAAAACCCATAAAGTCCTTGTTCAATATTACAGTGTCTTATTAGTTTTCATTTTACACAAATAGTTACGGAGAATGGAGAAAACTGGAGCATGGGTCAAAGGTAGCTTGTGTGTCTAGGGCGGGTGCTACTCAAAAAAAGCAAAGTCTTGGTACTTGACGAAGCTACTGCATAAGTCGATATTGCAACTGATGGAATGATTTAACAAACACTCAATCGACACTTTAATAACTCTATTGTTATAATGATTGCACATCGGATCACATCTGTGCTTGATAGTGACATGGTTCTGGTTCTAGAACAAGGTACGTTAAGCAACTTTGTCAGCTCTTGTTTATGTTTCCATTAAAGTCTTGATCTAAGAAAATTTTGTTCTGTATAGGTTTGATTGAGGAATATGATTCGCCAGCAAAGTTGCTGGAAGATAAATCGTCTTCGTTTGCAAAGCTTGTTGCTGAGTATAGTATGAGATCGAGTTCCAGTTTTGAAAACTTAGCAGCGACAAAAAAATTTGAGTGCAAAAATTGGTGCTTGATGATCTGATCTCCATTAATGCTCGAAAGTGCATGTAGACATCAGAAGCTAAATGAGTTCGAGTACTGGCTAGCTAGGTTATGTTGGCATGAGGAGCTTGGGGCACTTAATTATCTGATCGTGTTTCCTCGAACACACATATTTCCACTGTTTTCTATATTTTTTTTTGGGCAAGATTAATTAACTAGTTTCTTCTTGTAACTTGTTTAAAATTTACCAATGTACTTAAAAATTAAAGATAATTTTCAATCGAGTTTTGAATCTTATAATTAACGGATCCTTCTTTCAGTATCATATATATCATTTCCTTTTAAGTGAAACTATGAAAATTACAATCAAGACATATTCTTTGATGTACAAGAACTAACTCATGTTTGCTAAATGGTTTGTACAAGGTTGGGGGTTTGCTCGATGTAATGTCGAAAATAATAGCCGTTTTACATTGATGCTGATCCAGTTCTCTTACTGATGACAAGAATCCTTGAATATATTGAAAAATAAGCATTTTAACTTCTGAATCTGCTTATATTAGATGAAAGTCAATAAAATGAGTAATCGACTCAAAAGTCATATATTTTAATGCTTAATGATTTCATCCAAATGTTGAATATATTTATGCAAACAAAACTTGATGGCGATATTACATTACTTGTAAAAACCTTCCTGGATTTAGCAATGACATTCACCAATATATTCATTCACCACACAGTTTGACTTACTGAACAAGTCAGCTGTGTAAACAGGACTCCAGATTTTGTATGATTTAAGGTAGTGTTACTCATATAGAACAAAAAAAAATCTTACTTTCAACAACTTCTTGCTGATACAAATATCCTATTGATAACAAACGATCCTTCAAATCTACCGCAAAAGAAGACTTTGAACTTTATCAGATGATAACGTCTTATTCCTGAAACCTGTTTAGTAGCTTCTATCAATACTATAAACACTATAATATATGTTCTTTCATAGACATGGATATGAAAAAAATTGAGTGAAGTTGATGAGAGTAAAATGTTTGACTCAAAAGTCAAATATTTTAATGGTTCGCCATTTTGTCCCAATGTAGAAGATTTCTTTGTAAAACAAAACTTGTATATGATATTAAATTACTTATGAAACTTTATTGAATTTTATTATAACATGATCATCTCCAATATCATGTAAAATCCAATCATTTTCATCGTGAACACAGTTGACTTTCTGAAGAAGTCAACTGTGTTATCTGAACTCCATGAGTTAACTTATCTAACTTCAAAAATTTAAACTGCTCTTTACTCGGTGCACTTCTAAAGTTAATAACTATACCTTGATTTAACTGTATATAGCTTGTATTTGAGACTTGAATCATCAGTCCCGCCTCCTTGTACTTTGATTTGAAGGCCTGAGTAATGGCAAGGATTGATTATGCCAAGACAAAACCTTTTAGTCTGAAGGTATTTGATAAGCAGATGATTATCAAGTAAAACTGTTTATTGACTACTTTGACCTTTTAAAGTACTTGGCCAGCAGTACCAAATTGGTTCAAACAAGACAAAACCACCTCTTTAAGTTCAAATAAGATGAATTGGTTCACAAATGAATAAAAAGTATTCTGGTTAAAGTAGTTGAGCAAGAATCACTTATATGAATAAAAAGTATTCTGTTTGGAAATTAATCACCTTTATGTGCTGATTGCTTCCCAGTCAGCGCCCTCCTGACTGAAAGAATTTAAAAAAGCACAAGTCATATGAGTAACACATATACTTATAAGTTATATGAGTAATCTAAAAAAGGAGAAAGTACCATACGATTGACGCTGCCATGCAAAATCAAAGACTGGCTTCTCTAAATGATTGGCTGAAGAATGGTAAGAGGTGTAGGCGAAAGATACGTATGTTGATGTTTGTATTACGCTTCTAAAACCATATGACTGAAGCTGCCATGTAAAGCCAACAATACGCAGACGTTTCAACTGAAAAATGCTCTGTGGAAGATGACTTATGCCTGTACCTTCTATATTTAGCTCTTTTAACTGTTTTAAACTTCCAATGTCCTCAGGAATTTTTTCAACTAGAAGACAATAGGGTAGTTGGAAGTTTTTTAGACATTTCATCTGACAGATGCCGTTTGGAATATCTCGTAAAACTATACACTCAGTTAGGTCTAGCTCCTCTAAACACTGTAATCGTCCAATATCCTCCGGTAATTTCTCAAGATGCCAACAAGATTTAAGTTTCATAGCCTTCAGATGCATCAACATACAAATGCTATCTGGAAGATTTCTGATATTTGTAGATGAAAAAATTAGCTCCTCTAGACATTCTAATTGGTCAAGGTCCCGGGGTACCTCTGGAATACTGCCTTCAAGTGTAAGCTTTCTTAAACTTCGTAAACTACAAATACTTCTTGAAAATTTCTCAAGGTTTGTACAAGCACATAGACCCATCGAAATAAGCATTTCAAGATTTCCGAACGATGAAGCTGGATCTTCTTTATAATAACATAAAAACTGAAACTTCGGAGAATCATTGTCGGAGAGCAATGGGCAAACATCTGTGGGTTCTGCAATCAGATGTAACTCAGTCTCAGCAAACATCGTTTGAGACCATTTGTCAAACACAAAAGACTTAAACCTCCCACAACAAGTTAAGTCTAAGAAAACAAGCTTTTTCAGATATCCAACCGGAGCATTAAGTTCCACCAAATCATTACAGCCTTTGAGGCTTAGCCTCTCAAGATTCGGAGTGTTCCCGAGATGAAGGGTCTTCAACTTTGAATGATTGAGGGTGAGATATTTGAGCTTTAGACTATCATCAGGTATTTTAAGCTCTACCAAGTCATTACAGCCTGCGAGTATTAGCGTCTCAAGATTCGGAGTACTCCCAAGGTGAAGGGTCTTCAACTTTGAATGATTGAGGGTGAGATATTCGAGCTTTAGACTATCATCAGGCATTTTAAGCTCTACCAAGTCATTACAGCCTTCGAGTATTAGCGTCTCAAGATTCGGAGTACTCCCGAGGTGAAGGGTCTTCAACTTTGAATGACTGAGTTCAAAATATCGGAGCTTTAGACTATCATCAGGCATTTGAAGTTCTACCAAATCATAACAGCCTGCGAGTATTAGCGTCTCAAGATTCGGAGTACTCCCGAGGTGAAGGGTCTTCAACTTTGAATGACAGAGGTAGAGATATTGGAGATTTGGACTTTCAGCAGGCATTTGACCACTCTCTTCCAGTGTAAGCCTCTTAAGATTCGGAGTACTCCCGAGGTAAAGGGTCTTCAACTTTGAATGACTGATGTTGACCTCTTCGAGCTTTGGACTTTCAGCAGGCATTTGAAGTTCTACCAAGTCATTACAGCCTTCGAGTACTAGCGTCTCAAGATTCGGAGTACTCCCGAGGTGAAGGGTCTTCAACTTTGAATGACTGAGTTTGAAATATTGGAGCTTTAGACTATCATCAGGCATTTTAAGCTCTACCAAGTCATTACAGCCTTCGAGTATTAGCATCTCAAGATTCGGAGTATTCCCGAGGTGAAGGTTTTTCAACTTTGAATGACTGAGGTGGACCTTTTCGAGCTTTGGAATTTCAGCAGGCATTTGAAGTTCTACCAAATCATTACAGCCTTTGAGTATTAGCGTCTCAAGATTCGGAGTATTCCCGAGGTGAAGGTTTTTCAACTTTGAATGACTGAGGTCAAGATGTTTGAGCCCTAAACTTTCAGGAGGCATTTGAAAGTCTACCAAATCATTACAGCCTTTGAGGCTTAGCCTCTCAAGATTCGGAGCATTCCCGAGGTGAATGGTCTTCAACTTTGAATGACTGAACAGGTAGAGAAGTGGGAGCTTTAGATTTTCAGCAGGCATTTGAAGTTCTACCAAATCATTACACCCTTCGAGTATAAGCTTCTCAAGATTTGGAGTATTCCCGAGGTGAAGATTTGTCAACTTAGAATGACTGAGGTCAAGATGTACGAGCTTTAAACTTTGAGCAGGCATTTGAAATTCTACCAAATCATGACAGTCTCTGAGTATTAGCGTCTCAAGATTCGGAGTATTCCTGAGGTGAAGGTTTTTCAACTTTGAATGAATGAGGTCAAGATGTTTGAGCCCTAAACTTTCAGGAGGCATTTGAAAGTCTACCAAATCATTACAGCCTTTGAGGCTTAGCCTCTCAAGATTCGGAGCATTCCCGAGGTGAATGGTCTTCAACTTTGAATGACTGAACAGGTAGAGAAGTGGGAGCTTTAGATTTTCAGCAGGCATTTGAAGTTCTACCAAATCATTACATCCTTCGAGTATAAGCTTCTCAAGATTTGGAGTATTCCCGAGGTGAAGATTTGTCAACTTAGAATGACTGAGGTCAAGATGTGCGAGCTTTAAACTTTGAGCAGGCATTTGAAATTCTACCAAATCATGACAGCCTCTGAGTATTAGCGTCTCAAGATTCGGAGTATTCCCGAGGTGAAGGTTTGTCAACTTTGAATCAATGATGTAAAGATATTCGAGCTTTAGACTTTCGGTAGGCATTTGAAGTTCTACCAAATCAACAGAGTGTTGGAGTGTTAGGTTCTTAAGATTCGGAGTATTCCCGAGGTGAAGGTTTGTCAACCTTGAATCACTGATGTAAAGATATTCGAGCTTTGAATGATGATCAGCAGGTATATGAAATTCTACCAAATCAGAACATTTGTCAATAGTCAACTGCTCAAGATTTGGAGCCAACCTAAGGTCAAAAGTCCTCAACTTTGAAAACCTGATTGTCAGGAACCTGAGCTTATGAAGAACCTAACATAAGTAGAAAAAACAATTAATATTGGTGCAATGACAAACCAATAGATATATAGGATCATAATGAATCATGAAAAACAACAAATTAACCATTATTCTACCTTTTCTTCTCCATCTTCCCAAAGTTGAACAATATCACTCAAGTACATTTCAAGTTCAACGAGATATTTTCCTTGAAATGTATTCGGTAAACTCGAAAAAGGAAAACCGTCCCATCTCATAAATCGTAAGGAACTTGGAAGGTATTCGCTAACTTTATCAAATTGAACAATATTGCTATTAAAAAGATCCTTTATGTGAATAAATCTAAGATCCTTCATTTTTGCTAGACCTTTTACCGCAATTTCAGCACTCAAATCCGGTGATGGCCGGAAGTATAGACATTTTGTTGCTTGGGTACCCTGAAATCGAAAAAATAAAACCCCTTAATTTCAAAACGCCCAAAATCACTGATCAAATTGAGAGTGAATGAAGATGAAATAACGCGTATTGAATGATAATTCAATTCGAATTAATGAATTTTTCAATGATTATTAGAAGGAGAAAGTGATTTTGGGGAAAAATTTAGAGAGAGACACAAAGAGAAACTTATTTTGTCTAATATAATACCTAAAAAGACAATAATATCCTTTTATTAAACGGTCAAACAAAGTCAAACTAATGGAGTTAAAAATTTTGGACCGAACCCGCATCGGATGTTTCATTTTAGACCAAACACGAGACTTCTCAAACTATTGGACCAAAAATGAAATACCCGAAAGGGACCAAAAATGTTGCTAACTCTCAGTTTTATTAAATCATACTAACTTGATTCTTACCAGGTCATTAGTCAATATATACTCAATTTCCTCATTAACCCACAATCGGCTATGTCTTTGAGGTTCATTGGGGTGTGACCGACGAACAATATTCCTACCCATTTCTTCTAAATGATCATGCATCCCCAACCTTTCATCAATAGTTATAAGAGATTTCTGCTCAAGAACTCTTAAACCAACTTCAGCATGAAATCCACGGCTTTCAAGCGCTTTAATTGCTTCTTTTTTGCCCCAACCTTTTAGCATGCATGCAACATCTAAAAATATTTCCTTGTAATCCTCCTCTAGACCATCAAAGCTTATTTCCAATCTTTCCATAGTTGCCTTTAATGGAATTTTTTTTAGTCTTTCTATAGCATCTACCCAGTAAGGTTCACTTTGACCACAAAGAAACGAACCCAAAACTTTGATCGTTAAGGGAAGACCATGAGCATATTGTACAACTTGTCCTGATAGCTCTTCATACCCTCGAGTTGGAATCTCTGTTTGAAATGCATACCTACTGAAAAGGCAAATCGCTTCCGTAGACGATAACAGATTGACGTCATGAAAGAAGTTCACTCGGTGGGTTAACAGCACTTGCTCATCTCTTGTGGTAATGATAATTCTGCTTCCCAATTTAAACCAGTTAGGCTCTCCTGCTAACGCCTCAAGCTGTTCTATGCAATCCACATCATCTAAAACAACAAGTGTCTTTTTACGACTCATCATGTCTTTCAACATGTTTTTCCCGTCATGAACACTACTAAAAGTGATGTCTTGTTTATTTAACACATCTTTTAGTATCCGTTTTTGAAGCTTCTTTAAACCGCACAAAGACGGCTTTGAAACTTCCCTGACATTTTCAACAAAGCTTTTTCCTTCGAAATGTTTAGAAATTTGATCATAAACAGCTCTGGCTAAAGTTGTCTTCCCCCCACCTCCCATCCCCTTGATTCCGATCATTCGAACATCTTCGGTACCAATCTTTAAAGATGAAAGAACTTCACTGATTCGGGTCTCCATACCCACTAACTTTCCATCAGCGTTCGAAAGAGTGGAATATTTCTTTTTGAAAATAACATCAACAATTATTTGGATCAGTTTAGATTCATCCCTGTATCATTAAAGATTATATTATAATCTTGCTCAAAGCGTTACATAAACAGTTAGGAATTATATCATAAAAGGATTAACATTTATATAAATGTAGATTGGACAAAATATTACAGAGACATGATGAAGAAAATTGAATTACCCGTTAGCTGTGGCCTTCAACTCCCACCCAGCCAGATTTGATGCTTCTTTCATAGCCTCTATCCATGTCCCAACAGCCTCTTCATTTTCGTGTTTAGCAAAGGCTTCTTTAACTGCCCCACTTTGTTTGCGGACTTCAGTGGGCTCCACATCAAAAAAGACAGGATAAACATTCTGCTCGGTCATCTTCTTACATTCCATAATCTTAACAAGCTCATCTAGGCACCAAGATGAAGATGCATAAGTCTTGGAGAAAACAATGATGTAAAACCTTGAGTCCTCAATGGATTTCATGAGTTGGTCCTTGATGGGTTTTCCTTGCTCGATTTTGTTATCATCCTTGTATGTTTCAATGCAATTTCGCTGAAGAGCTTCATAAAGATGGCCAACGAAATTGTTACGGGTGTCACCACCTCTAAAACTCAAAAAAACATCATACTTGAAGCTCTTTTGAATGGAAGAAGATGAAGTAGACGCCATTCTAGTTGTTATCTAAGGATCTGTTGTTTAAGAGAATTATTTGCAAAGAAACTTGGGTATGATGATTAACTGTATATTGACTTATTGAGAAGACAAAGACTCAATAACATAAGGCTATTATTTGGTCAAGAAAGATAAGATTCCTTTTGCTAAAGGAAATTACAAAGAATTGGTTACAACTGTAGCATATAGCAATGTGAACAAGATGTTTGAAAACATTGCAATGTGGTGGGGACAACAATTGACTCCTTTTGCTAAAGGAAATTACAAAGAAAAAGACTATGTGAAAAGATCATAGATTAAGATTCCCTTGGTCATGACTGTAGCACACGTAAGTAGGTAAACTCATGTCAATCACTCGTTTTTTATTTCGACTTTAACATACATTTTATTATTTTCCCAAACCAATATAAACTTTACTTCCATAAAATTACCTGTTCTAATAATTAAAAAAATATACATGTTAACTAATCTCACTGGATTGATTGATCTTTGAACGAGCAAAATCAAATATTACACTAAGGGTATGTTTGGCAAAACTAGCTGTAAGCTGTATGCTTTAAGCTGTAAACTGTAGGCTGTAAGCTGTAAGCTGCAAAGCTGTTAACATGAGCTACAAACTGTATCTTTTTTTTAATAAAAGTGTTTGGTAAGTTAGCTGTTAAATGTAATTATAAGATGTAAAATGACATAAAAGGACATATTTATAATTGTAAATAAATGTTTGGAGGGTATATCAATAATTTAAAGTTTTAACAGCTCCAAGATGTTTAAAAAGCTTCATGAATCAGCTTTTCATTTAGGAGCTATTTGTTTGAAATAAAAGCTTGAAGTTAATGTATCCAAACGGAGCTACTTAGTTTAGATGATATTATTTTGTAACAAAAAGCTAATAGCTCCCCCAAAAAGCCCCTACCAAACAGGCCCTAATACGGTCTTCTTCTAATCTTACATTTTTTATGTTATATATTTCCTAAAATGACGAGCCCTCAAAAATGGTTGAAAGCCTGCAAGTATAACAATTTGGAAATAAACAAACATCGTAATGAATTATTTTTTCACTGGTGATCTTCTTGACCCGTTTTTTATCCGAATTCATAAACAATTGAAATCAGCTCCATTTTGAACATAAATATGGCGTGATTTTAACACTATTACTCATTGCATAACATATGACAAAAAAGGCATTTAATTGTTTCTTAAATGATGGGGAAAATTGATATGAATAACATTTCAAACCATCTTATAACAATCTTTAGGGTGCGTTTGGTAGGGGGAATGAAATGATGGAATCATATCGGATATGACTGCAAGTGTTTGGTTAAGATGTGTATCTTTCAAATATGGGATTGAAAGATACATATCTTTCATAATCCATAGTACTCAAAAGGGCAAGGTATGAAACTTTCATACCTGTCGACCCTACCTTATATCCAAACCCATACCCACTGTGATTCATGACAACATACCAAACGCACCATTAATCTTTAATCATGCAAAATTAAAGGGTTTTCAACTGAAGTTTAATTACAACACACACACAAATTAAATTACACACATCTAGGCTCGAGGACTATTTCTAAACTTTGATGCGGACCATATATTAACTTCCCTATTCCCCTACACCAATAAGTCGATGTATGAAAGTTCCTTGTTTTTTTTTTAATAGGGACCATTATTTCTTAACATTCAATTTCATTTCCCTACACCAATAAATTTCTCTCACAGAATTCCTTGTCTTTTGCAATAAAGAAATATCTTAGAAAATTACTAGCTAGTCGGGTCAAAAATTTGTATTGACAAAAGAAATTTCATGGAAACTCCAAGGTCGAAAATTCTATGATGATTAAAGAAATACCTTATACCTATTTACCTAAACTATTATCTAACTTCAATATCAAAATATATATCCTTTTGTCTGAAAAACAAGTTGAAGGACTGCTTATGCAAATTTCAACTATTTTAAGAGCATTGGGTACAGTTGGTGCCGTGGAAAAAATTGTGCCACCTCAGCACCTTTTTCTCACGGCACCCGATTTCCCTATAGCACCAAAACATCCCTCCCTAGCTATCACACCACTTTTCTGGTGCCGTAGGTTTATTTATTATTATTATTATTATTCTTTTTTTCATTTTTTTAACTAAAATTAAATTTCATTAATAAACATATTACATAAAATTAAAAGAGTACATTAAATAAAAAAAAATACATAAAATGATAATAAAATAGGGACTAACGATGCAAGAAAAACATTAACAAGAGCAAATAATGTAAACTTATATAACAACAAAAAAGAATTACCAACCGCGTGAGCTGGTGGCCACGACGCCAGGCCGTACCAGCCCAGCGGTATGGTATCTCGCGCCATAGGCTTGTGTTTTTGGCAATGGCCCAAGCCATCAGCTACCGTACCCTATGCTATAATAATTTCATGGTTTAATGTGTGAAAAACAGACCTGCAAAAGATATATTACGAGTAGCAATTCATAGTATGGGTCATCTCTTGTTGACCCGGTTTTGACCAAGATAAGATCCGAGTCCATGAACAGACAATATGAAGCCCAATTTTCTAAAAAAAATCGAGATAATAGGTAACCAAATTGGGAGAGGATCCTCTCAAGTAACTTGACTCAAGTTAGATCCTCAACAATTGGATTAAAATCAAAGGTCAAAATGATGTGGTTTCACTTTTAATCTTGACCTTTGATTTTAATCCAATGGTTGAGGATCCTCTAACTTGAGTCAAATTGTAAGCTACATGTTCAATATCATTAACAACTCTCAGATGTGTTCATTAATACAGCTTAACTAATATAGATGAAAGTCAATACTTTGACTCAAGCTCTGTTTTGTTACAAAAATAGCAAATGTTACCTTTTATGTTTAATCATCAAATACACTGCTGATTTTGCATAAATCAAGCTTCAAAACTAACAAATTTTAGGCTCAAACTCCATTCTACCAAAGTGATATCCAATTATAAGTTTATAACTATAAGAGTTCTTAAAAAGCTTCAAATTCTAAAACTAAACTCAGGTCTAAAATATGTTTATCAGTAAAAAAAGGTCTTAACTACAACTTGAATTTTGGAAAGCTTCTGCTGTATTCTCTGTTTTCCATTAGCGAACTGCCTTTGAACATCCCAATCAGTTTCTTAGTATCTCAACATGAGTATATACCGATCTCACATTTCAGCCACACGAGCAACACTCATTTCTTCTTGGTGGAAGTTTTCTTCGCCTTTTTATTTTTAAATCCTCCACTCTCCTGTCAAAATAGCAGATATTCTTCAATGTTAATAGAAATCAGATTTGCTAAAGGACAAAAGCAACATAATTGAGCTCAGATCATATTTACACATAAAAGATTTTTAAACATAGAGTTATTTAATATAAAGCAAAATAAGGTAAAGAAGTTGGGAGATAAACATAATTGAGCAGAAGTACCTTTTTATAGTGAATGTAAGCAGCTTTGCCAGTCATTTCTTGCCCATTTTTACTTGCATAAACCTAAAAGTACAAGAAACTTGTATTTATATCATACCACACAAAAAGAGATGCCGTCAAAAAGTAGGGGTACCAATTCCTAACACGAAACACGACCCAAAACCAACACAGAAATAAACCGGTTCGGGTCTGGTCTAACCAGTTTCCGGGCCGTGTGTGTTAAACAGGTTAGCCAACCCACTTGGGACTTTTTTAATTCAGATAAATTATCTTTGTAGTGGGTTAAATTACTTAAATGGGTTAAACAAGTCTACCAGTTTAGAAAAACAGGTTGGTCAGGCGGTGTTTGGGTTATATGTAAACGGGTTAGAATTGAAATAGCTGACCTAACTACATAAACATGTCATGCTCGGGTCAAGGTGTTTTGACATGCCAATCCGAACCAAAACCCGACCCGTATTTGGTTCTAACAGTTTCTTGATATGAAATGGCTACAATAACAGAACAAGAACTTTCCAACTTACCCTCTTCCCATCGCCATTAGTGAACCAATGCCCCGTCCCTTGACCATCTGCTTGAACCCTTCTTTTGCCAGCATCTTTTGTGATCCCTTTCGCAGTATTGACTTTAGGATTCATGAAACCTTGTGATGTTTCTTGAGTCTTTGATTTTCTTAATTTTTTCCTTGTTGAGCTTGTCTCAGCTTTATTACTTCTAGCAGCCTGTTTAGTTTTGTCACTACTGCTAAATTGACCCCTAAAAACACAAGAAATACAACAAAAAATTATATTTGAAAAGAGTTATTTGCATATAACCCCTTAAAAGCTATCAATAATATAGCAGAACTGACTTAAATGTAATCAATATATTTGATGTACTGGGCTGATTAGACTCTCTATTTGCTGTGTTTAACGGGAAAAAGTTGCACAAACGAGTTCGCACAAGCTCTTGGACCCTCAAATCATTATGGAAAAAATACTGATGAGCTGGCGGGCGAGGGTCACCCAAATCTATTACGCTGTCCATAACATGACTATTATGGTTACTTTTTCCAATATTACTCTGAACTTTACCTTTTTCTTTCATGGAACTAAAATATTCCTCACAGACCTCATCTAGTGCAGGTGTCGGGATATGGAACCTCTTCTCGTGTCTAAAATCTTCCCATAAATCTTTTCTGGCTGAAGTATCGAGTGATTTACTTAATTTTCTCGGCTGATGTAAACCTACAGTTTTTCCCCTATCCAAATTAGATTCTGACTTGTTGCAGGTCTTGTTAGTAGCAACTTTACTGGTAGAAGGAATATCAGAACATAGTCACATAAAACGCGGTACGCTTCGGTACGGGTACGCGGTTCTGGTACGCAATTCGCTCTTGATGACGAATTCGGTACGTGGGGGGTATACTCATTTCGGTACGCATGGGTACGTATCGGTACGGTGTACCATGTATTTGGTACGTTGTAACAAAAACATTAGTTAACAAAATTTATAAATTTCATAACATAAAGATAAACTTAAACATAACATGATAAAATTCAATAGAAAAACAAAACAACCAAAGCATTTCTAGTCTACTCGTTTCCTTTTTCAGCATAACCCGGTGTGTTGCTGATATGTGTCTCACTATCATCTTGAGTATTACGTTTTTGGCCAAAAGCCATTGAAGATAATTGATAGTGAATGGAAGAATTGTAGTAGAAGATGATTGATAGTGATGGTAAGGTGAGTATATATAGAAGAAAGAATGTAACAGATTGCTATACATGTAAAATTGATTTTGTAATTATTATTAAATAAGTTAATTTTTTATAGAGATTTTTAATTTTGTATTTAATGATGGAATAACTGAATAGGCTGTTATTTTCCCTCTCAAATTGCTGGAAGATCAGCAGTCAAAATATAAAAAGGACTAGGTTCGATGTACCAAGATAGATAATTCGTTGTCATCTCTGATTTGGTACGCTGAACCATTGCTTTTGGACCGCTGAACCATTGCTTTTTGGACCGCTGAACCATTGCTTTTTGGTACGCTGAACCAACAGCGTATGGAACGCTGGTGTACCGCGTTTCGGTACACCCCGTACCAATTCGTGGTACTCTACCTCTGGAGCGAATTATGTGACTATGTATCAGAATCAGAGTCGGAATCGATCAGCTGAAACTTTCTAAGAGGACTGACAGTCAACTTTGGAAACAGTTGTTTGCTGCAGCTTGTGACTACAGATTCTGGCGCGTTTGAGACATTTGAGAGATTTTGCTTTCTGTTTCCTGATTCTCTGGTGAAAACACCTAGTCCGGTAAGCGGGAATTTGGAACTATTACTGACTGAATAGTGTTGTGTTGGAAGAGTCTCATCTGCATTTAGCAATAATAACAACCAGTGAATATGGGAATGATAAAAAAGCGCACGTGACAGTAATTAGCACACTGGTTTAAGATATGTCTGACTGGAAATTAGTTTATGGAATCTTATAAATCATAAAACTAGCACAAATACCATCCCTGTACGCAAAGTTAATCAAGGTGGATGTCTTTGTGATCTTTCTTGGATTAAAAAGAATCACAAATTGCTGCATATTTAATCGTTTATGTCTGTGCTAAATACAGTAATGAGTTACAAAGTGGGATGATGGATTACATAAATATCCCCTGTTAATAAACACAATCCCATTTCGTTATTCAGATATGAAAAATAATTGGTAATGATTACAGCTTTCTTGTTAAGACATCAGTAACCGTCCAAAGGGGTGCCAATTCCCTAAATACACCAGACTTGCTACATTATAATAAACTGTAACTAAATATATTACATAAAAACACAATGAAGTTATCAAAGGTAATTGGCTTCCCTAAATACAGCTTTCTTGTAAGTCCATCCACCCGCAACATACAGAAACTAAGTCCAGCTTTTCGTTACTATTAGAGTTAAAAATAATGTAATTGGCTGCCAAACTCATCCAGATAAGAATACAGAATCACAAACTTTGGTTTTCTCTTTATGAAATACATTTGAACCTACTAAAAAAGGCATTAGTGACTGCTCGTAATATCTGATAATTACGTTTTGAAACGGCAAATTATCAGTTAATTTTAGTGTTTAGACGGATGTTAACTGATTGATATCATTTTTAGACAAAGTATTTCAAAGTTGCAGATTCATACTGATTCCAATTACTTTACCATTAAACTTCAATGATAATCAACATTACCAAAGTAAACACTAGCACAACTAAAGGGTACCTATGAAAAACTGTTAATTTGCTTATCAAAAGTTCTAAATTTGCTAATTCACTCACGAAATCATATAAGCAGTTTGGATAAGCAATCCAACTCTAATAAAAAATCACACATAGAAATATCAATCACTTTTACCTTTAGCATTATTATCCTCGGGCGACGAAAAATCCTCGATATCATCATCATCATCAACAACCGAACCCAAATCCACTCTACCCGAACCCGTACTCTTACCCAACTCCTCATTCTCATCATCTGTATCAGCAACAGATAGTGTCTCAATTTCAAATTCATCATCATCAACAGCTACCGAAACCCGATTCGATGTGTTCGGGTGTATGGTTTCTTCATTTGGGGGTGCGGGGATGATCGAAATCTTATACCACTAGTGTTAGTTTTATTGACATAAAATAGTAGTCGTGTGTTAGTTTCGAACTCGAGATCACGGGATTGCACACATTACATATGAGAACTAAGTATTAATAATTAAATATAAAATGTTATATTTGATTATTAATTATCACAAATTAAATAACGGACGTTAGTATTTAACGGAAGTGACTAACGGTCGTTAGATAAAATAAGGAAAGGACTATAGTGTAAATTAGTAGCCAAGAAGGTTCCGGATTCCCTAATTAATTTAGGCCGATCGGTTGTAGGGGTTTAGGATTCCTAATCCAACTCCAACTTGGGCTCTAAGCTACTACACTATATAAACAAACCCACGGTTCTAGTTTTTGGTTGCCTCTTGTACACAAAGCTAAACCTAAAGTTTTTCCTCTCTTTGTTTTGTCTTTGATCGATCGGTTATTCCCCTCAAAAGGAGTCGACCGAATTTTGTGAAACAAAATATTGTTTTGGTTTTCAATTTGTGATTAATAACTTGCATATTGTTAGTTCGGTTTAGTGCTTGTGTACAAGAACGTGATATAATCACACTATTGATTATATCTTGGATTGAATAACAAAAAGGTAAGGGGTTATTCTTTAATCCATTCATAAACCCTAATTAGGGTTCTTGATCCTATTGAAGAATAATTAAAGATAGATTCTTGTTCTTGCTAGAATCTTATGGTACGTTCACTTTAATATTCGGTTTAATTATTTATGTGTTATATGTATCCTATTTGCTTCCGCTATATGTACTTTGATGTTTTGGTTTATTAATATGATTGTCATGATGTAATAATTACAACAGTGGCATCAAGAGCCGTTATAACATGTAATTAATTACCGAAATCACATAAAAATCAAATCTTGTTTGGATTATACATGTTAAAATTGATTAGGGTTTATTTTTTCCATCTCAAACCCTAATTTTTTAAATCGATTTGTTTTATTTATTTAGGGTTTGTGTTTGGTTAATTAATTTGATTAGAAACCCCAGGTTTAAACATGTTTATGTGTAGTAAAGTGATCCTGTGCTATATGCTAATTGTTAGGTAGAATCCATGCAAACGTGCATGTTTGGCATGGATTCATGAATGATATTATTTGTTTTCACATATAAGTTAATTAATAGATGTTGAATTGGGGAAGACTCCAATTAATTAAGTAATCAATTATGTGCAACGTGGTGTATTTTTTATTAGGACTTACGCTACCAAATTGTTTGGTGTATGTGGTCCATTGGGTACAATGAGCTCGAAAACCAATGGGAGTCTTAATTAAATATACACATAATAAAACCTAGATTGATTATTAATAGGCTATTGAATTAATTTGCATGTGGCTACATATTTTTCATAATTAATTGTTAAGTTATGTGTGATTATTTAGTTATTTTTTATGTTAAAATTACTTGTTTTTTGTTTAATTGTTAAGACATGTTTAAACAAAAAGGGTATTTTTAAATAAAAGTGAAACGGACTAAATAATGGTGAAACATAGGTAATAAATTATGAATATTGCAAAGTCTTATGTGCCGATAGTGGTTCGCTTCGCACGGTAATTTGATCCCAGGCGAGACTAGCAAGATTATACTTTATAACATAATTTTTAAGACTAAAGTCATAAACTTTTGATTGATTGTTGAGTTTTGTACCAATAGTTTGAACGGCTCACCCAGTTTTGACAAACTATAAGAGGGGTATAAGGAGGCTTGACATTAAATTGTCATCCGAAAGAGACGCGTTTTTAATTAGCCTTCGGGCGGACGTTTGTCTCTCCGCTCCTTTGTGCGTCAAATTGGAGCTACCAAGTAAGACTAGTTTATGTACAAAATCAACTTAAGGGTGAATTGACCTCAATTTCACGCGCCACTTTTGTGGTAATTATCCGAATAACTTGGGTCTTTTGACTCATGCAGTAGTAGGATATAGTGGGCGATAATTGTAGGTAATTTTTTGATTGGTGAACCCAATACCTCAATTAAAACTTTGTTGATTGTAATCTTAGCTTAAAAATTGGTAAAAAGGTTTTGAAAAACAAAAACTTTATGATACGAAGATGTATGCATGCTTCTTCGTACATATTTTGATTGACATATCAATATTGGTACCCTTTAAAATTAAGTCTATGCCATCTAGTTAAAGTACACTTGAAGTTGGTATTTAGTCATGTGAGAGCTTGGACTAAATCTCAATGGAAAGGTAAATTTCATACTCTCATTACTAGCAGATCAACTGATGTAATGGGATTATGGTGATTTACAGTTTTTTTAATTAGACAACTTAAATTGAGTTAAGTGAGAGCTTGAACTCAAGGCATAAGATGGGGATAAAACATGCTTATGTTGGAAATTGTTTGCCAATATAAATCCCATTGATCTAGGAATTGGAAAATTGTTTGCCAATTATTGTACGACAGATTACCTTATTATGTACTTTCATTACTAGCAGATCAACTGATGTAATGAAACTATGATAATTTGGATCCTAGTTTTCAAGAAAGTACTATGGTTATATGAATATTTCCTTGGGTATTTTATTTTCTTGAAATATTGTATTATCGAAAATACTAAAAATGAATTTTGTAAATTCTTTTAGATGTATAAATGCAACATTAAACCGTAAATGTGGGATATTCTTTTATTAGTAAATTGATCTACACCCATAAGGGGTTTTTTTTTTTTTTTTTTTTTTTTTTGCTAGAGTCAATTTTTCTAAAAGGATAACCTAGTCTCCTTTCCATGAGAGAAGTGTGAGACTTAATCCTATTCCTTTTCATGAATGAGAAAGATATGATAGGAAAATTAGAATTGTCTAAATTCTAAGAAATAACTCATAGCAAACTTTAATAGTTAAGAAAATTGCACATTTTCTGAGTTATTCAATTAGAAGCTAGACTTATTACCGCAAGATGGTAAAAGACAAACTAGTATATTTTATCTAGTTATTTTGTTTTGACCATTTAAAGGTGCTACATACCATTGTGGGGATGGTAGACCTATTAAGGAAGAAATTGCATGCCCAATTTTTTCAAGTTAATTGCAATGATGGATAGTCCATTTATTTACAAAGTAGAATACATTCTTTTAGTACCTAAGTAATTGTTACGTATGGGTTTTCTCAAAGGTGTAGGAAAGTAAATAGCACACTATTTGCTTTTACTGGTTATGAAACACTTATAATGTTGTCAAATCCAGTGGGAGCATTAATGTTGTAATTACTGAATAATGAATTAATGTAATGATCTGTAATTCAGTGGGAGCTACAAGCTTTGTTATCTTGGTAAAAACCCAGATTATCTCTAGAATGTCTTGAGATAATTACTTTCCAATAGTAGACACTTGTATTTTTAAGGATAGTCATGTACGTTTCCTTACTAGACAATGTGGTTCTATATCTATTTATTATGATTATATCTATGACACAATCATATTGATCACATAAACAAACGAGTGACGTGTTGTTTATCTGATACATGATGTTGTTACATGCACAAGTGGGAGAAATCTTTATTGTGTGCAAGGAACAACACATAGGAATATGATTTCAAGGATTCTCTTGACTGAAAGGTAAGAGACTAATGTTCTAATGTGACTTATTCACATCTAATTAATAGAACACTTGAAGTTGTAATCTACGTCATGTGAGAGCTTGGACTAGATTACAATGGAAAGGTAAATTTCATACTTTCATTACTAGCAGATCAACTGATGTAATGAAATTATGTTAATTTGCAGTTTCTAAATTAGATACTTATTAGAACAAGTGTCAATATGATAATAAGACTACTTCAAACTAAATATTTATGTATTATTAAAATGACATAAATAAATGAAGTAATCTAATACTACTTCAAATTGAATATTTGTGTATTCTTGGAATGACATAAACAAATGAAGAAATTGATTAACTTGAAATTACTAATGAAACCAAGAGATGGTGTTCATAATTACGTTAGTTAAACATGTTTATGATTCATTGTAAAGATATAAACATGAAGTCTTTTAATTGTTACAAGACTTATAATAAAGTAAGACGTTAACTTGTTATGTTTTTTAATTAAGACATATACAAGAAGTCATTGAGTTGATGATATATAACGTATATTGGGATTATAACAGTTTATGTATTCTTGTTATGACATGGACATGAAGTGACTTGGTCAAAAAGTACTTATGTTATAAAGCATGAAAATTGGCTTGAAAATTCTATTATACCATTAAGCTGACTTAGTTGGTGAATAGATAAGCCAAACGAAATATATTTATCTTACATATTGTAAGATTGTCTTACAATATTAATCATAATAAAATACATAATGTTTATGGTATGTTCAGTTAGGAAAATCAAACTCTTGTTATAGTTTTTGATTAAAGATAACTATATCTTCTATTCTTCCAAAAGTTATCAAGGTTAGAAAATTGAGTATGGATTGGATATACTCAATAAGACTCCAATCTAGAAGATCAATAAGACACCATTTTGTTATGGAATGTGATGAATCACATTAAGTCTTAAAATGAAGTTCTGAATTTGTTTAACTACTTATGAGTAGGTTATTAACTAAATGTCAGGAACTGTAAATATTTTTTTTGTAATGTCCCAAAAGAAGAACATTGTGTTGTTGCTTTATTTGCTAAGCATTTATAGATAGTCTATAAATTACTAAAAGCAAGTGGGAGTTTTTATCTTGAAGGATAAAATTACAAGATACATAATCTTCTAAAACACACTAGTAAATATCATGATGAGGCTAGACATGTAAATGTTAAAACTCAAAATGATGGAATTCTTATCATAGATTCGCAAGGATATCTCAGATATTTAATCAATATGCTGAGGATTATATTATGATGCATTACCAAATATTGAATTGGGTAATTACTCATACTATAAATGTTAAAGATGCTGTCCATAAAGATATTCAATTTTGGAAAATTGGTTTATCTTAATTCTGAATAGTTAGACTAGAGAATGAAGATGAGTTTCTTCAAAGATAAGGTAACCCTAGTGGTTTGAATCTTTGTGTAGAAATCATATGGACAATATTGTACATATCATAATGCATGACAAGATTATTAATCATACTTAAGCAATTAACTATGATTGAATATTCTTTTCTAAGCGCATTGAATATACAAAGATGGTAATTGCCATATTTATTTTCATGAATATGAAATTTAACAATGTAATATCAAAACTCTTTCTTGAGTAGTTACTTGAGCGAGGACGGTATGTAATCAAAAGGATTTTTGAATTCATAATAATCTTTGAAGTGTACATAGTGCAGTAATTAATGAATGAATTAATGCATGCATCTAGGAGATAATTCTTATGTTTAAATATTAAATTCAAATTTTGAATTAATAATTAAAATAAGATAATTTCTAAGTAGTACTGAAAGCTAGTGGGAGTATTATGGTTACTTTCTTAAATCATATATGTTGGATAACATATAGGAAGTAACATTCCATATAAGTTAAATGTTAAGTCTTAACTTGGAATGAAACTTGAAAGATTTAGGAAATAAAACATATAACCTTGGAATGTGTGTTTATTATTATAAACATATGTGGTAAATAAATCTAATAAAACATGATATATCATTTAGAATGTCTAAATGGATACATTTCTTTTAAATAAGATAGAATATGAATAAAATCTAAGTATGACTCGAAGGTTTTTTCATGAACATCATGTTACATAAATGAATAGTTATAAGATGTTATGACAATGTAGATATCTAATTGAAAGTTATTAGATAACTAATGTAGTGATTATTCTAATAAGATATGTTTGAATATAGAATTACATCCTCAGCTTGGAACAACTTCCAAATTCTATAGATGAACAATTTGTCAATTGTTGTGCAAATTGTCATAGCCAACAAACTTGAAAGTTTGATAGGCATCAAACATTACACGGTAGATATTAAAGTTTACGGAATTTTAAAGAGCATATTGTTGTTTGCATACAATGATGCTAATGAAATTGAGATGACACTCAATACTAGTCATGGTAGGATTTCATCCTTGATTAATGGCCATGTGTACTAGTTATGCTTTACTGAAAGCATAGTTGCATTATACATTAAAAGAATAAGAATACTTGAAACTTTAAAATTGTTTGAAATTTTGAGAATCATAAATTGGTGATTGAGGATGTCACACTTTATGAAGTATTATGTGGCAATATCAAATTATTTGAAGGCACACATATAAGAACTTCACCAGATGAATTCTTGAAATAAGTATTCTCAAAATTTTGATAGATCTAAGTTGGTTGATTTATGTCTTGTCAACAAGTATAATTGTTATAGCTTGAGACATAATTCATCAACTAGAATTTTCATGCATTGATCTATTTAGTATTTGGATAAAGGATATTGTAAACATTTATTATTTATTAATGAAATAAAGTATTGGTTGTGTTTATATTCATTATTTAATATTGTTGTCCTATTTTTGCATGTTTTAATCCGTGAATAACTTAGTTATTCTAAATGTCCGTTGTCAGTTAATGATATGAGAATATCATTATGTTAAGACAAATCTGAGTTTTGGTAAAATATACTTGAAAGTATATTGATGCGTTGTCATACCAAATTCACATGATATTCAATGAATTGAATATAGGACTTATCCCAACTACATGATATTACTTATGGATATATCTAAGTAAATCATGAATAGTTATCCTCAGACTTGAGATACCAGATAACTGTTGTGAATGTAGTGCATTCTGTGGAACAATTTAACGCTATACGTAACTGGTAGTCATAAGGATTGTTTTCGGAATTGTTGCAAAGTTCATGAGTTATGCTTGTAGTCAAGATAGAATTTGTTCCTCCAAATTTATTTTTTGGAGTTTAATACTGCTGGGCCCCTCGTAGGGTTGACAAGATGTTTGCGTGGCCACGCCCAAGATCTCCCCTGAATATGTTCAGAAGATTTGGTAATCTTGCTCAATCATAAACAACGAGAAACAAAATTTTGAATTAAGATAATATCCATATCTTTATTCAATGCAGTATTAGAAACAAAAGGATAATAATAATGATGAATCATTAAAGGTTTTTCCAGGAGACCTACTCGAGTTGTACTAGAGGCATCGGCGTGTTGCGAGACGCTAACCGATGTGATCACAACTATTATGATTTATGTCTAAGTGGGAGCTGTTAGTTTTATAGACATAAAATAGTAGTCGTGTGTTAGGATCGAACTCGAGATCACAGGATTGCACACATTACGTATGAGAACTAAGTATTAATAATTAAATATAAAATGTTATATTTGATTATTAATTATCACAAATTAAATAACGGACGTTAGTATTTAACAGAAGTGACTAACGGTCGTTAAATAAAATAAGGAAATGACTATAGTGTAAATTAGTAGCCAAGAAGGTTCCGGATTCCCTAATTAATTTAGGCCGATCGGTTGTAGGGGTTTAGGATTCCTAATCCAACTCCAACTTGAGCTCTAAGCTACTACACTATATAAACAAACCCAAGGTTCTAGTTTTTGGTTGCCTCTTGTACACAAAGCTAAACCTAAAGTTTTTCCTCTCTTTGTTTTGTCTTTGATCGATCGGTTATTCCCCTCAAAAGGAGTCGACCGAATTTTGTGAAACAAAATATTGTTTTGGTTTTCAATTTGTGATTAATAACTTGCATATTGTTAGTTCGGTTTAGTGCGTGTGTACAAGAACGTGATATAATCACACTATTGATTATATCTTGGATTGAATAACAAAAAGGTAAAGGGTTATTCTTTAATCCATTCATAAACCCTAATTAGGGTTCTTGATCCTATTGAAGAATAATTAAAGATAGATTCTTGTTCTTGCTAGAATCTTAAGGTACATTCACTTTAATATTCGGTTTAATTATTTATGTGTTATATGTATCCTATTTGCTTCCGCTATATGTACTTTGATGTTTTGGTTTATTAATATGATTGTCATGATGTAATAATTACAACAACTAGAACATATCTCTGTCATAACAGAGTTATTATCCCTTAGAGCCAAACTGCACTATAACATAAACCATGCCAGTTTTACTCTTTTCATTCACCTTAATATGCACCTACCATCTAGTTACATTTCCACATCACCTAAGGTCAAAATCTAACTCTTTCTATCCCACATATCTTATTCTCTTAAGACGTTTAACTAGTTTTATACTCATATTCTCTACTCCTTTACCCTACTTATGTCATGTCGGGAACACATAAGCCCACTCATCTACACTTCCTCATTTACATGGAGAGGCGTCCCAAACGATGTAAATCAAGAAATACAAACTCATGGCTCGGTGATTCACAACTTCTTTATTTAGATGAAGAGGCATCCCAATCCATTTAAATAAGAAAATCATAAATCATCCTAATTACACACTTCCGACATAATACTTGCTATTTCTGTTACACGCTTTAACTTTCAACTTTTCTTCTATTACACACTTTAACTTTCAATTTTTTAGCAATTCACATTCATTGTTCATAAATTAAACATTTCAGTTTAACTTTTCTCTTTTCTAGCTTGAATCCATCTTTCAATAACATTTCAAGCTTGGCCATCCCAAAGGATACAATTTGTAACAACTCGGTCATCCCGAAGGATACCATCTATAACAACTCGGCCATCCCGAAGGATACCATCTATAACATCTCGGCCATCCCGAAGGATACCATCTATAACAACTCGGCCATCCCGAAGGATACCATCTATAACATTTTACACTGTAACAATGGATCCAAACTATTTACATTTTAACACACACACATTATTACATCCATTTTAATTTGGTTAAAGCAAGCATCATAGGGCATATGAAACTTGCTTATCATATTTACACATTTCATATGTGTTTATCTCTCTTACTATGACTTTCCCCCTTTAACTCTCGTTAACCATTTCCACAACTTTACTATTACACTTTAGTCTACTCGACTATTCTACATATAGACCTTGCATAGGTTGTCAACTATAACACACTCATTGGCATCCATTTATCCTTCTTACACATTTTATAATATTAACACAATCTCGTCGTGTTTTACTATGTCACATATCATCACATTCTTAATCATATACTTTTAATTCATCGCATTTCGATTATTAGAACTTTAGGTATAACACTCTATCTCATCATTACATGCCAACATATGTTTTCCATTTCTTTAACTTTTAGATCATACGACACATACAAGCCATATGTCGATTTCTAATCGTGTCTTCATCACATCATACTATAGCACACTTATCATTACTATCTTTTCATGCTTATACATTACATACTTTAACTTAATATAAGCTCATCTCTAATACCATATTATTGGTCAACCACTAGACACGAAATACAATGTGACCATGTGTTGGTCATCAATATCACACACATCATACATCATCACATTATCCATCTATAACTCCTTACTATAACGATATTCTAGTCACGCCTTTCTATAAGCAGTCATACCGCTTATCACTTCTATTCACATCCTTCTATCTCTACTATAACATGCGTTCACATAACATTCAACGACACTATCTGAGGTGCACGGTGTTCTTATCACTTAACGCATCTAGTCCTCCATGGACTTATATTACAAACACATCAATACTATACATCTTAAGCTCATTTAACAATTACATAAACCATCTATAACTTAAACATTTACCTTTCTGCATTATTCACTCTTAAGTCCATCGCATCTATTATCAGTTTAAGTTTAGTAAACCTAAAAGGAAACCTAATTCACTTAAATCGAAGCTCTTATACCAAGTTGTTACGCCCCGTGCCCGGTTGACCGGAGTTTAAAACTTTTACGCGGAAACGACTTAACTATAACGGGCTTTCTGTTACTCTTTTACAAACTGATAAAAATCTATTGCATACCAACCCTTGAAAGTATTTTTAAAAGAAACTAGACTTAATTACCTTTAAAATGGCGGGTGGCACGACTTCTAACGACTTACGGTCCATTTTCTACAAAATAAACAAAACCGAAAAAATCTGGGAAAACACCATACGGCTGTATGGAAAAATACCATACGGCCGTATGGCCATACAACATGTGAAAAACTAGAAGGGGGGGTTGAATAGTTTTACTGTTTTAAAATTAATTCGCTTTATGACTTAACTTGATTTCAAAGTAAATATGCACTAACAAACAATATAATATAAGTAAGCAAGGAAATGAATGATCAAACCACACAACACGGATATTTATAGTGGTTCGGCTACAAGGACTCTCTTCCTTGCCCTACTCCACTCCTCGAGCCTCTAACTCGAGAGTTTTTCTTCACTAAGAAACAAGCTCCCTTCTAGGCGGAGAAAACCTTTACACGTCGCTTAATCTTTATCCGGTACTAAGCTAAACACCGGGTTCTTTACAAGGGTACAACCACTCCCGTTGGTTCTTTCACAAGGGTACAACCACTCCCGACACTCTTTGTGTTTTAAGGACTAAAACACTAACCAAACTCTACTGAATCAATGATGCAAACAATGATGTGTGAACTAATACAAGATCACACAGACTCTATACTAAAAGGATAACAACAGACTGTTAATCCTTATATATTGTGATCTTCTTTGCTACAAAAGGAAAGATCAATGAAATGAATGAATGATATGGGTTAGTGATATGTAAATGAATGAGTATGTATTTAAGCTATATGAGTGATGAAATGACCAAATGATCAGCTTGCTATTTATAGGCAAAGCTGATCAACAGCTGGCGGATCCGGCGGATCCCAAAACTTGGATCCGTCTTTGTATGGATTTGGATCCGCCGTGTCAGGCCAGCTAAGAGATCTTCAATTCTTGCCATATCTTTCCATATCTTCAAATGTCAACTCTTTGGCTTGAAGATCTAAACAAAATATCACAAAATCTATCCAAGATTGTGTTCATGATGCATGCCATGATGTCATCCTAATATTTTAAAAATAAATTTTCTATTTTAAGGAATAAACATGTAAATGTGTATATGTTATTCCTAGTAAACTTTGTAATGTGAAAATGTGTTTTTAAAAGACTTATCACTATAAATGTAAAAGACTTAATCTTATTTATGCTTTGCTTAAAGATAAACTTTGTAATTGTCATTAACAAAACTAAGCAAAGATCGTAAAATATAAATAACGTTTTTAGGACGATATTTGTATTAACAATCTCCCCCTTTTTGTTGATGAAAAAATATAAAGTGTATTTTTAAGTAAATAGCTTAAATAAAGGATGAGACTTTTAAAAATATAGATTAAGTTAGTTTATGCAAGTTTTAAAATCTATTTTAAGCAAAAATGTATGTACTGTGTTGTTTCACAGTGATGCAAACTTAATCCTTTCTCCCCCTTTTTGTCGAAACAAAAAGAAGATATGCATAGCGGAATGCAATTTTGAGAACTTTAAAGCTCCCCCTTGATATATACTCCCCCTAAATGGAGTGCCAAGGATATGATGTATGATCCTACAAAACAAATGGTTAGACTATGATATGCTCCCCCTTGATGTATACTCCTCATTGCTAGAGTACCAACGTATACATTGCAAGAGTATGATATGATGTATGATCCTACAAAATAAATGGTTAGACTATGATATGCTCCCCCTTGATGTATACTCCCCATTGCTAGAGTACCAACGTATACATTGCAACAATGAAAAATGCTATAAAATGATGAGTTAGTATATGATATACTCCCCCTTGATCTATACTCCCCGTTGCTAGGGTACCAACGTATAGGATTCAAGGTTGAGAAAAGCTACAAAATAAATGTTAGTTAATGAAATACTTTAAGCAAGAAGCAATATGCATATGCAATAGTCAACCAAGAAAAGTCAACCCATTTGACTTTTAAAAAGTCAAAATGAAGTGTCTGATCAAATTTTAGTACCTAATGTACATTTGATCAAAGCAACGTGTGAAGTTAAAACAACCATATTATGATGTTAGTAATCTAAAATGAGATAATATGCTTAATGTTGATCACCCATAAGCATAAAAACATAACATTCATTACTTGGAAAAAATGATGTTACATTTAAACAAGGAAAATAAATCCTAAAAAGACAGATTCTAAAACAACATCCTAAAAAGTTCCTATAAGAGGAAACGAAAAAGCTCCTATTGAGGAGGATGAGAGATTGCATTGAGACGCTCGAGAATGTGGTTCAATATGAACCTCATTTCATTTTGGAGCTCATGGACCAAAATGTTGGTCCTTTGGGCCAAGTGAGCGGTTCTCTCGCAATGCGAGCAATCATGACTTGAAAAACCGGGAGGAAGAGGAGTCTCATGGTTTGGTGATGGTGGTGGTGGTGGTTGGTTGTTGGATGGTTGTTGTTGTTGTTTATCCTTAGACCTGAGATACCAGATAACCGTCATGCATGTAGTGCATTTCTGTAATTCAATTTAACGCTATACGTAACTGGTAGCTATACGGATTGTTTTCGGAAGTGTTGCAAAGTGTATGAGTTATGCTCGTAGTCAAAATGGGATTTGTTCCTTCATATTTATTTGAAGTTTAATACTACCGGGCCCCTCGTGGGATTAATAAGATGTTTGTGTGGCCACACCCAAAGTCTCCCCTGATGATTCAGAAGATTTAGTAATCTTATTTAATCTTGAATAACGAGAAACAGAATTATTAATAAAGAATGACTTAGATCCATATCTTTATTCATGTGGTATTAGAAACAAAGGGATAAGTATGATGAGTTATCATCAAGTGGTTTTTCCAGGAGACCACACACCCGAGTTGTTCTAGGGGCATTGACGTGTTGCTAGATGCTAACCAATGTCATTGCACTTTTAATAGATTTCCAAGTGGGAGATGTTAGAGTTTAATGAAAAAATATTAAACGTGTTTGTCTAGATTCGAACACGGGACCGAGGGATTGCACACTTTACGTATCATGATCAAGTAAATAATTAATATATGTATTAATTATTTGGACACGAAATGATACATAACGGGCGTTATGTAATTAATGGTGTTGACTAACGACCGTTAAGTAAAAAGTGGAAGGAGTATTAGTGAAATTTGGGATTGGAAGAATCTAGATTTCTTGGGGAGGAAGGTTGGCCGATCTAGATTTCTTGGGGAGGAAGGTTGGCCGATCGGCCTTAGGGATTCTTAACCCTAATTCGGTTGGCTTGTTCCCAAAGAAACCCAAACACTATAAATACACATCAAGGGTTATTAGTTATGTTACCTTGTGCACTTTCTATAACCCTAATTGTGTTTTCTCCTCTCCTAAAACTCCAAAACCGGTCGAACACAATTTATTTGTGTCGATCCATTGATTTTTGTGTAGCAAAAATATTGTTTGGTTTTACGTGTCTAATCACTAGCATCATTGCTTGATCGGTTATAGTACGTGTGTACAAGTTTTCGGTAACAACTTACTTTAGTTGTTCATCTTGGATTGTGGAACAAAACGGTAAGGGGTTCCATGCTAATCCTATTTGTTGATCTTGTGATTAGAAGAGAAGACCGATCCTTGTTCTTGCTAGGATCTCGAGGTAACTCTAATTTACTTTTCGGTAATTCATTATATGTGTTAAATACGATCTTGCTTCCGCTACGTTCTCTTGATGTGTTTATGTAATTAGATGTTGATCATGCTATTTAAATTCCAATAAAACTACCATTATGCATATACCTATACAGTATCAAACCATAATCTTTTCTCATCCAAATTTTTTCCAATCTCACAAGATTTCTGTGTCTCACCTTCCCAACAGTCTTGATCTCTCTAATCATGCTTGTGCTTCCTTCTTTGTCGCTTCCTCCAAACATAAGTTTCTTAACCGCATACACTCCATCTTGAGAACCCAATGAAGCCTTGTACACAGTTCCATGTGCTCCTCTCCCTATTATATACCTGTCGTTCAAGTCCTCTGTAGCTTCCATTACTTTTTGAAACAAGATGTCATCCTCTTCTTCTTTAGCATCATACATCTCTTTAGTATCATGCTTTTCTCTCTTTGCCGACATTGAAGGATGAAGAAACCAGTTCCAACAACAATTACAAATAACAATGCTGATGTCCCAAGGGCTACCATTCCAGTTTGGAGCTTGGTAAGACCTTTTTGTTTTTTTGAAGAAGCACCTATACAACGTCTCAAGTTTTTAGTGAGGTTAGCATCACAATTGTTAAGGACACAATCGATACAGAGACCTGGATTCCCCACAAAGGAATAGAAAGACGAGTTGAGTAATGATGCTGGTATCTGACGCGTGAATAGGTTGTACGAGATGTTGGTTTGTGTTAAGGTACGAAGCTCTGCAATTGATGCTAAAGTTCCAGTAAGATGGTTGTGAGAAGCATCCAACTGCTCTAACATCTCCAGCTTACTAAAACCCGAGGGAATATCACGAGTCAGACCATTGTTGCTAATATTCAATTTTCCGAGTTTCTTGAGCTCTATTATTGATGAAGGTATGGTTCCACCTAATGAATTTCCACCAAGCCGAAGTTCTATCAGACTTTGTAACTCAGATATAAAGCTTGAGATGCTCCATGTTAAATGATTCTCACTTAAATCCAGAGTCAATAAGCCATACATGGTATGTAAAGCTGTTGGAATAGATCCGTTGAACATGTTATGGCTGTCAATAAGCCATACATGGCATGTAAAATCATACCAAGTTGTTGAACTTTGATGCCAGCCATAACATGTTTTATAAAAATTAGAAACCCATTTTCCTCTAATTTAATAGAAAAAAACAAAAATACCCAAGTTTTATAAAAATTAGAAACCCATTTTCTTTTCAATTCGAGAAATTAACACATTTTCTTCACGTTGAATTACAGGGTACCCAAGCAACACAATGTATAACACTCGATGCATATGGATTGAATTTTGAAATTTTAATGAACGGTCTCGCAAACATGAAGGAACTTAGATTTCTTCAAGTGTTTAACTACAATATTGATAAAGATGAAGTTAGCAAGTGGAACTTTGATGAAGATAGTCTACACCTTCCAAACGCCTTACGGTTTCTGATATGGAATCGTTATCCTTTTTCAAGTTTACCGAAAACATTTCAACCAAAAAATGTTTAGAAGTAATATGGTTCAACTTTGGAAAGATGGAGAAGAAAAGGTAGAATAATTGGTAGTTTTATCTTTCCCTCTTTTGTTAGTCATTACACCAATTAACATTTATCTTTCCATTTTTTGTTGCTTATGACAGCCTTTTTTAAAGCTCAGGTTCCTACAGTTCAAATGGTCAAAGTTGAGGACCCTTGACCTTAGTGTGGCTCCGAATCTTGAGACACTAATTCTTGAAAGATGTCATAGTTTGGTAGAAGTTCATTTCCAGGTTATTCCAAATCTAAAGGAGTTACATATCTTTCGTTGTTATAGATTGGAAAAATTACACATGCCTGCTGAAAGTCCAAAACTCAGATCTCTCGACTTCCGTAATTTAAAGTTGAGGACCCTTCACCTCAGGGTTACTCCAAATCTTGAGACGCTAAGAGTCAGGGATTATGCTGATTTGGTCAAACTTCAGATTCCTGCTGAATGTCCAAAGCTCGTTAATCTCGACCTCAGTAATTGTATTCAAGTTGCGGAATTGCCTCAGGAAATTGGACGGTTAGAATGTTTAAAAGAGTTGGATATCAGTGGAACAGGCCTACGTCATCTTCCACATAGTATTTTTAGGGTGAAAGGTCTGCGGATTGTTGGGTCTGGATGGCTTCTTGAGTCATGTGGTTTTACATCTGAGAAGCCATCTAGACCCAACAATCCGCAGACCTTTCACCCTAAAAATACTATGTGGAAGATGACGTAGGCATGTTCCAGTGATATCCAACTCTTTTAAACATTCTAACCGTCCAATTTCCTCAGGCAATTCCGCAACTTGAATACAATTACATGAAAAATCCTTGCGTCAAACTTAGATTTATTCATGTCATATATTTTCAAAGATATGTATCTATCTAGACTTTCTAATAGTATAATCATGTCTATTAGAATCAATACTTTTACCGCTTATGTTTATCATAATAAACATGTATTTCAAGGTTGTATGTTTATTTTCTAAATTTCCATAATGAAGTTTCATTCCAAACTAAGACTTAACATTTAATGTTAATGGAACGTTACTTCCTATATGTTATACAACATATATGAAATAAGAAAATAAATTTAACACTCCCAATAGCTTTTAGGAATATTAAGATATTATCTTATTTTAATTATAAATCAAATCATGGATTTAATAACTAAACATAAGTATATCCCAGATGCATGCATTAATCCATTCATAAATGATTTGCGCTTTGTATACTTTCAAAGATTATTTGAATTCAGATACTACTTTCAATTACTTATCGTCCTCGCACAAGTAATAACTCAAGAAAGAGTTTTGATATCCCATTGTTAATTTCATGTTAATGAAACTAAGAATGACAATCATAATCTTTATACATTTAATGTGTTTAGAAATAATTTCAATCACATTTAATTGCTTAAGTGTGTTTGATAATCTCTTCATACATTAAATATGTATACATAATTTGTCCATTATGATTTCTACACAGGAATTTAAATCTCTAGGATTTTTATTCCTTGTAGAAACTCATCTTCATTCTATAGTGTAACTATAGAGTTCAAGATTAATTAAGTTTCCAAAACTAATTATCTTTATGGACTGCATCTAATCATTCATAGTATGAGCAACTTGCCAAATTCAATATTTGCAATTCTTCAACAGGTTTACCATAATCCTGTAACTCATAATCCTTAACATATTATACAAATATTTGAGATATCCTTGCGGATCTATGAATGAGAATTCCATCATCTTGAGATTTAACATTAACATGTTTAATCCTCAGCATGACATTTGCTAGTGTGTTTTAGAAGATCATGTATCTTGTAATTTTATCTTTTCAAGATAAAACTCCCACTTGCCTTTAGCAATTTACAGACTATCCATAAATACTTAGCAAGTAGAGCAACACAAAATTGTTCTCTTTTGGGACATTACAAATACACATTGACAGTTCCTTACATGAAGTTTGTTAATAACCTACTCAAATAGTTTTAACAAATTCAGAACTTCAATTTTAAGACTTAATGTGATTCATCACATTCCATAAAAATGGTGTCTTAATTATCAATCTTCTAGGTTGGAGTCTAATTGAGTATATACAATGCATACTCAATTTCCTAACCTTGATAACTTTTGGAAGAATAGAAGATATAGTTATCTTTAATCAAACGATGAACATACCATAACCATTATGTATTTCATTAGGATTAATATTGTAAGACAATCTTACAATATGTAAGATAAATATATTTCGTTTGGCTTATCTATTCACCAACTAATTCAGCTTAATGGTATAATAGATTTTCCAAACCAATTTCATGCTATATAACATAAGTACTTTAACCAAGTCACTTCATGTCCATGTCTTAACAAGAAGACATAACTGTTATATTCCCAATATACGTTATAAATCATTGATCAACTCAATGACTTTTTGTATATGTCTTAATTAGAAACATAACAAGCTAACGTCTTACTTTATTATAATTCTTGTAACAATTAAAAGACTTCATATTTATATCTTTACAATAAAATATAAATTCATAACTAAAGTAATCATGAACACCACAATTTGGTTTCAATAGTATTTCCAGTTAATTTATTACTTCATATATTTATGACATTCCAAGAATACATAAACATTCAAATTTGAAGTAGTATTAGATTACTTCATTTATTTATGTCATTTCAATAATACATAAATATTTAGTTTGAAGTAATCTCATTTATCATATTGACACTTGTTCTAATAAGAATCTAATTTAGAACTTGCAAATTAACATAGTTTCATTACATCAGTTGATCTGCTAGTAATGAAAGTATGTAATTTACCTTGTCATTAATATCTATGTCAAGGTCTCACTTACGCTAGATATTAATTCCAAGTGTTCTATTTATTAGATGTGAATAAATCACATTAGAACATTAATTCTCTTACCTTGCAGTCAAGAGAATCCTTTAAATCATATTCCTTTGTGTTGTTGCTTGCACACAATTAAGATTTCTCCCACTTGTGCATGGAACAACATCATGTAACAACACTTCACACGTTTGTTTAATGTGAGCAATATGATTGTGTCATAGATATTAGTAGATATAGAACCACCTTGTCTAGTAAGGAAACGCACATGACTATCCTTAAACCCACAAGTGTCTACAATTGGAAAGTAATTATCTCAAGACATTCTAGAGATAATATGGGTTACTACCAAGATAACAAGCTCGTAGCTCCCACTGAATTACAGATCATTACATTAATATATGTTATTCAGTAATTACAACACAATGGTCCCACTGGATTTGACAACATTATAAGTGTTTCATAACCAGTAAAAGCAAATAGTGTGCTATTTACTTTCCTACACCTTTGAGTAATCCCAAACGTAACAATTACTTAGGTACTAAAGAATGTATTCTACTTTGTAAATGATGGACTATCCATCAATTCAATTAACTTGGAAATAATTGGGCATGCAATTTCTTCCTTAATTTGACTACCATCCCCACAATGGTATGTAGCATCAAAAGTGGTCAAAGCACAACAACTAGACAAAGTGTGCAAGTTTGCCTTTTACCAATTTTGCGGTAACTTGTCTAGGTTCTAATTTAATAACTCATAAATGTGCAATTTTCTTAACTATTAAAATTTTGCTATGAGTTATTTCTTAGAATTTAGACAATTCTAATTTTTCATTATACCCTTCTCATTCATGAAAAGGTATATGGTTTAAGTCTCACTCTTCTCAAAGAAAGTAGACTTGGTTTATTCTTTTAGTAAAGTTGACTCTAGCCTAAACCCCTACGGGTGTAGATCAATTTTCCACTAAAAGAATGCCCCACATTTACGGTTTTTAACGTTGCATTAATACATTAAATGAATTTACAAAATTCAATTTTAGTATTTTCGATAATAATTTTTCAAGAAAAGAAAATTACCCAGGAAATACAATATATCCATTTAATTTTCTTGAAAACTAGAATCCAACTTTCCATAGTTCCACCACATCAGTTGATCTGCTAGCAGTCAAAAGATGGTAACTTGTCGTACAATAATCGCGAAACAATTTCCGACTCCTAAATTTAAGGGAATTACATTTGCCAAAAATAATTTTGCAATGTAAGCATGTTTCTTCCCATCTCATGCTTTAAGTCTCAAGGTCTCACTTATAACTTAATTAAGTCGTCTAATTTAGAAACATGTAAATTCACATAATTTTATTACACTCAGTTGATCTGCTGGCAATAAAAGTATGTAATTTACCTTGTCATTAATATCTGTGTCAAGGTCTCACTTACGCCAGATATTAACTTCAAGTGTCTCTTATAATTAGATAGCATGGACTTAAATTTTATAGGGTATTTATTTTGATGTGACAATCAAAATATGTACGAAGATGCATGCACTCATCTTTTTATCATAGGTTTTCAAAACTATTTTAATTACCAATTTGCTAAGAGTTAAATCAACAAAGTTTTAATTGAGGCGTTGAGTAACTTACAACTTTGCCTTAAGATGCTTTGTACATATAATGGTGTACTTGGTAAGTCTAATTAGACGCACAGGCGAGCGGAGAGAACGAATGGAGTCTCTTTAAGGTCACAATTTAATGCGTACCAACCTTAGACCCACTTTATAGTTTGTCAAATTAGGTCCGCCGCTTGGACCATTTGTACAGTTACATCAATCAATTAAAAGTTTATGATTCTAAGTCTTATAAAATTATGTTGTAAATTATTAAATTGCTAGTCTCGCCTGGGAGCAAATTATCGTGCGAAGCGAACCACTGTCGGCACATAAGACTTGGCAATAAATAATTTACCACATCAAGGTTTCATAGTTATTAGGTCCATTTAATTTTTATACCAAAAATCACCCTCTTGTTTGCTTACAATTCATGAATAATTTAAACAAATAAGACAAGTAATTTCAACAAAATTAAATAAACACTCAATAACGCATATAATCTAAACAATTAAATTATATATATAGCCACATGCAAACCTTTTGATAAATCCTATTAATAATCTATATGTGTAATTATTATGTATATAATTAATAAAACTCCCATTGGTTTTCGAGCGCATTGTACCCAATGGACCACAGACGCCAACAATTGACCGCGTAAGTTTTAATAATTAAATACCACATAGCACATAACTGATTCATTAATTTAATAGATTAGGTTTTCCCTAATTTTAGATTTATCTAAACATGTAGCACATAAAACAAACCCTAATCCATGATTTCTTTGCATGAAAAAATCATGGATCATTCAGGAACGCAACCCTTATTCAAATAAACACATAAACATGTCCTAATTTAGGGTTACAAAACCAACTTTTTAATTAAGAAGGGTCGAACCCCCCCCCCCCCTAAATTATGGTTCGAATTATTTTTTTTAGTTCTAGTAATAAAACCCTAAAAAAAAATTCGACTAACAAACATGTAAATCCAAATCAAGATTTGATTTTTAACATTCAAATAAATAAATAAACATCAAAGCACATAATAGCGGAAGCAAGGATCTTAATTTAACATGTATAAAGTATTACCGAATATTAAATAGGAACGTACCGTTATGATCCTAGCAAGAACAAGGATAAAATCTTCTTTCTCCTTCACTAGATCAATCAAACAAGAACAAACAAGATTAACGTGAAACCCCTTACCTTTTGTTCCACAATCCAAGATAATAACTAAAGTAAGTTATATTTGAGATCTCATACACACGTACTATAACCGATCAAAGGTTGATGCTAGTGAATGAACACAATTATTAAACCAAAACTATTTCGTTCAATAAAACATAAAGCTAATTGACCATATAAATCAATCCACCAAAACTACTTTTGTGGTATGCTTGTCGATCACAGTAACCAAAGGGAAAGAAGAATACTATTATTCTATCATAGACATGCATGATATACACATGCATGCTAATGTTACTGTGATATAATAATGTCAATGAGTACCAAGAGAAAAGATCATCAAGTGACGTTTTGGGTTTATCATTAAGTCGTCACTTTTTTCATACGAGCTAATGAGGGCTTGGGTTTATATATATAGGCTCCAAACTTGTTCAACAAGTTTGAGTCTAATACCTCATCAAGTTCTAAAACTTGACACTTAACCCTCTCCTTTATTTACTAACAGTCATTAGTCAATTCTGTTAATTACTTTAATGTCCGTTAGTTATTATTTCGTGTCCAAATAATTAAAATATATAATAGTTATATATATTAATTATTCCTTTGATCATTCATACGTAAAGTGTGCAATCCCTCATTCCCGTGTTCGATTCTAGTCATACACGATTTAATATTTTTTCAAAACTCTAACATAGAACACTTGGAGTTAATATCTAGCGTAAGTGAAAACTTAACATAGATATTAATGACAAGGTAAATTACATACTTTCATTACTAGCAGCCTCAGCTGATGTAATGAAACTATGTTAATTTACAAGTTTCTAAATTAGATAATTATTAGAACAAGTGTCAATATGATAATAAGACTACTTTAAACTAAATATTTATGTATTACTGCAATGACATAAATAAATGAAGTAATCGAATACTACTTCAAATTTAAATATTTATGTATTCTTGGAATGTCATAAATATATGAAGTAATAAATTAACTTGAAATTACTATTGAAACCAAATTGTGGTGTTTATGAATACTTTAGCTATACATGTTTATATTTTATTGTAAAGACATAAATATGAAGTCTTTTATTGCTATAAGACTTATAATGAAGTAAGACGTTAACTTGTTATGTTTTTAATTAAGACATATACAAGAAGTCATTGAGTTGATCAATGTTTTATAACGTATATTGGGAATATAATAGTTTATGTCTTCTTAAGATATGGACATAAAGTGACTTGATCAAAGGTACTTATGTTGTATAGCATGCAATTGGCTTGGAAAATCTATTGTACCATTAAATTGACTTAGTTGGTAAATAGGTAAGCCAAAACGAAATATATTTATCTTATATATTGTAAGATTATCTTACAATATTAATCCTAATGAAATACATAATGTGTATGGTATGTTCAGTTAGGAAAAATCAAACTCTTGTAATATTGTTTGATTTAAGATAACTATATCTTCTATTCTTTCAAAAGATATCAAGGTTAGAAAATTGAGTATGGTAAGTATATACTCAATTAGACTCCAACCTAGAAGATCAATAAGACACCATTTATTATGGAATGTGATGAATCACATTAGGTCTTAAAAATTGAAGTTCGGAATTTGTTAAACTGCTTTTGAGTAGGTTGTTAACAAACTAATGTAAGGAACTGTCAATAAGTATTTGTAAAGTCCCAAAAGAGAACAATTTTGTGTTGCTCTATTTGCTTAGTATTTATAGATATTCTATAAATTGCAAAAGGCAAGTGGGAGTTTTATCTTGATAAGATAAAATTACAAGATACATAATCTTCTAAAATACACTAGCAAAGTCCTAATGAGGATTAAACATGTTAATGTTAAATCTCAAGATGATGGAATTCTTATTCATAGATCCGCAAGGATATCTCAAATATTTGGATAATATGTTGAGGATTATGAGTCACAGGATTATGATAAACCTGTTGATGAATTGCAAATATTGAATTTGGCAAATTACTCATACTATGAATGCTTAGATGCAGTCCAGGAAGATAACTAGTTTTGGAAACGTAGTTGATCTTAAACTCTATAGTTACACTATAGAATAAAGATGAGTTTCTACAAAGGGAATGAAAATCCTAGAGATTTAAATTCTGGTGTAGAAATCATAATGGACAAATTTTGTATACATATTTAATGTATGAAAAGATTGTCAATCACACTTAAGCAATTAAATGTGATTGAAATTCTTTCTAGGCTCATTAAATGAATAAAGATTATGATTGTCATTTTTAGTTTCATTTATATGAAATTAACAATGGAATATCAAAACTCTTTCTTGGGTAATTACTTGTGCGAGGACAAAAAGTAATTGAAAGGAGTATTTGAATTCAAATGATCTTTGGAAGTGTACAAAATTTATGAATAAATTATTGCATGCATCTAGGAGATATACTTATATTTATTTATTAAATCCTTGTGTGGATTTATAATTAAAATAAGATATTTCTTAATATTACTGAAAGCTAGAGGGAGTGTTATATTTATTTTCTATTTTCATATATATTGTATAACATATTGGAAGTAATATTCCATTAACATTAAATGTTAAGTCTTAGTTTGGAATGAAACTTCACATGAAAATTTAGAAAATAAAACCTTGGAATATATGTTTATTGTTATAAATATAAGCGGTAAAATAACTGATTCTAATAAACATGATATACTGTTAGAAGGTCTAGATAGAAACATATCTTTGAAAAGATATGACATGATTAAAATCTAAGTTTAACACAAGGATTTTTCATGTACATCATGTTGTTTGTTGTATCATGCTTAATGAAAGATGATTTGACGACATTGATATCTAATGGAAGGTTATTAGATAACTAAGTGTAATGGATATGGTTGGATTTAGAATTAACATCCTCAGCCTGGAGCTGCTCCAAAATTCTAAATATGAACCATATGGCAAATTGTTGCGTAATTGATATAGTTGACAAATCTTGAAAGATTTGAAGGAATCAAACATTACATGATGGATATTAAAAGTTTACGGGATTTTAAAGAGCATATTGTTGTTTGGATACAATGATGCTTGTAAGATTGAGATGACACTCAATACTAGTCATGGTGGGAGTTCATCCTTGTTAATGGCCATGAGTACTAGTTATGCTTAACTATAAGCATAGTTGCATTATACATTAAAGAATTAGAATACTTTAAACTATAAAAATGTTTGGTAGTTTAATTGTCATAAATTCGTGATTAAGGATGTCACGCATTTTATGAAATATTATGTGGCAATATCTAGGTAGATGAATGCACACATACAAGAATTTCACTAGTTAAATTCTTAAATAATAAGTATTCTCAAAATTTTGATAGATCAAAATTAGTTGATTTATGCTTTGTCAACCAGTATGTTTGACATGACTTGAGGCATAATTCATTAATGGGAATTATCATGCATTGATCTATTTAGTATTTGGATAAGGGATGTTAAGCAATTATTATTTACAATGAATTAAAGTACTTGGTACGTTTGTTTTCATTAATAATAAATTGTATCCTATATTTGCATGTTTAAATCCGTGAATAACTTACGTTATTCTAAATAGTCCGTTGTCGATCAATAATATGGGAGTATTATTGAATTAAGGCAAATCTGAGTTGTGGTAGAATATACTAAGGCAAAAATCGTGAATCGGTACTGAGGCGGTCCGGGGCCGATTAGAGATTTTTTACCGATTAATCGGCCGATTTTCTTGACTCGGCCGATTAATCGGCCGATTACCTTGGAATTCTCTCCAAGTTCCAGGGCCGATTACCTTGGAATCGCCGATTAATCGGCTGATTCGGCCGATTTTTGCAACACTGATATATATATATATATATATATATATATATATATATATATATATATATATATATATATATATATATATATATATATATATATATATATATAGTTATTATATATTTTAATTATTTGGACACGAAATGATACATAATGGACGTTAAGTAATTAACGGAATTGACTAACGACCGTTAAGTAAATAGTGGAAGGACTATTAGTGAAAATAGAAGCTTGGAAGGATCTAGAAACCCATTCAATGGGTGTGGCCGGTTTGGGCTAGGGGTTTAGCAACCTTTGTCGATCCAAAAAACCCTACTTGTGCTCCAAGCTAGGTTTTGCCTATAAATACAATTGAAGGGTTATTAGTTATTTTACTTTGTGCACTTGCTATAACCCCAAAATTGTTTTCTCTCTTCCTTGTTCACTAAACCGATCGTATTCCTATTATTAGGGTCGATCTATAGTTTTTCTAAGTTAACAAATTGTTTTGGTTAACCGTGTTCATTCACTAGCATCAATACTTGATTGGTTATAGTACGTGTGTACAAGAGTTCGGTAATTACTTACTTTAGTAATTTATCTTGGATTGTGAAACAAAAAGGTAAGGGGTTTCACGGTAATCCTATTTATTAATCTATTGAAGTGAAGAGAAGATCGATCCTTGTTCTTGCTAGGATCTTGAGGTATGTAACTATTTATTATTCGGTAATTCTTTATACGTGTTAAATAAAAGATCTTGCTTCCGCTATACGTGCTTTGATGTGTTTATTTATTTAGATGATTGTCATGCTATTTAAATTCCAACAAATGCTTGAAACATGATATGATTGATAAAAGTCAAATCAGTGTAACATGGCATGATCAAGTAGGTGGGAATGTATTGATTTTGTCCATGATCCATGTACATGTATGGTCGTCATGTTATTTATACGATTTATTCATGTATCGATGTGATTTCAGCGCTGAAGAAATCAACCCTTTTATTCTGCAACGATGATATATATATATATATATATATATATATATATATATATATATATATATATATATATATATTTTTTTTTTTTTTTTTTTTTTTTTTTTTCCTTGTGTCTAAACCATATATCACATTGGTTACAACTCAAATGATTGTCATAAGGTTCCGTTACTATTTTGTGTTTATTGACGTGTAACTTATGTGGTGGCAGATTCATTGAAAAATATGGGACTCACATAATTGTTGGAATAAGCATAGGAGGGCAAGATGTAATATTGATGAAGCAAAGCAAATCGTCTAACTTGGAGCCTTCACAGCTCAAAAACCAATTAGAGGATCTTGGAGATCAATTGTTTAATGGGGCATGCACTTTCTCTCCTCATCAACTTAAAAATAAGGATCAAAAGAATAAGGTTAGATTATTGTTCAAAGGTTTTTAGAAAAGTATAGCAATAATATGCAAACAATATTCAAAAAAAGCTCTAAAGGTTAAGTGTAGTCCAAGTCGAATAAGTTCACAAAAGTAAAAATAAAATAAAAGTCTCATGTTGTCCAAGTATTTATGCCTCCACATAAAATGTGTAACAAATGTTATGATTTACAGAGAATTTATAGATCGTATATTCTAGTTAGCTTCCCAGTAATTGTTATTGTAATGCTTACTAATAATTCCTACAAATTAAATGTAATTGCAGACATCGTCCGCTTTTGACAGTATTTTTGATCCAGAACCAATGATCTTCAACGGCTTCTCCTCTACCACACTGAAGAATGTAAGTTTGATAATCATACATAGAACTATAGAAGCATAATAAATCCACCTTTAATTTTGTTAAAAGTAAACGTAACAATATGGGTCCCTCCTCTGAAAAAGCATAACCATATGGGTCATTATTTTTCAGAACTCACATTTGGTTCACATGATTATTAGGTACACAACATGGAATGCATGGCCGGTTTTAGTCTATGTGGTCCTAACCAGTCTTAGATCATTGCAGGATAATGTAACACCTACGTACACTATAAAGCGAAAGAGACTATAGTACAGAAACGTTCACACGCGAGGTTTAACCATTCACAATGCGACGTTGATGTAAGATCTCCTCCTCTTTTTGAACACATTACGCTTAAACCCTACACCAAAAAAGCATGTATAGGTTCATATACATACTATTAATATGTTGATAAATAAATACAAGACTAGCTAGTTTTATCATAGTTTAATAAATTAATTAGGTAAGTTAACATCATATACACTAAAAAAATGCAAACCAATGCATGGACGCGTTTATGCAACCAAGTCAAAAAATTATGTTCATACATCATAAAGAAAAATGTCACATGAAATAATAAAGAATGTGAAAGTTCTCTTTAATAAAACTTGCACCACACGGCAGTACGGCATTTATTATATTCAACAAGTGACTACTGACTTACTTTAGTAATTATAAGTATATATTAAGGGAGCATGAAAACGCAGTCGTTTTGCTCCTCATTTTTCCCGCCAAAAATACGGCCCAATATTTGGGCTATTTTGATCCGTCTCCCGGTGATCCATCTTCCTGCTCTGATGTCTGGTCCAAAAAAAAAAAAATGGTTAGATAAGGATATCGAGATCCATATAATCTTATAATCTACCAGATAAGTATAACATTTTCCAGAACGATCTACACATCTTCTCCAATGTCATTGAACCCACACAAGGTCAAATCAATACATGAAAATGGAGGTGAGATTTACATGTGAAACGTCCAAAGGGGTTTTGGATAAAGATATGTAAGATTTGCTTTATATTGATTTTGGTTTTAGGTATATTAATTTTACCTTTAACACTTTGTTCATACTTTTTTTTCTTCTTAATTTTAGGTTGAAGAAAAAAAAACGACTATAAAAAACTTGATTTAGCTGTTGGATTATGCAGGTGAATCAAGATAACAGACGTGGGTTTGCAGCATATAATGGTCCGTGTGGGTTTAATTTTTGGTGGTGATTAAGATTTTTGACTATGTATATAAAGTGTTTGATGAAATGTTTGGGTTAAAAGTAGTGAAGTTACAACCTTATCTTTACATTAACTGGTTGCATCCTTTTTGATGTTAATGTTTTGTGCAGGTTTTATTGAGGATTCGAGTGTTGTGGACTCACGTATTACAGGTACTTCCATTTTTTTGTAAAAGTGTTAATTTATATTTTGATTGGTGATATAGGTGTTTATGTGTAGGTTGTTTAATTTTTTGGTGGATGTTGTTCCAAAAGAGGTAGAATAATTTGTCTCCGATTCCTGACTACGGTATGGTTTTCACGGTTTTATGTTATTTTGTGAAAGAATAAAGGTAACGAATATATTTTTTTCTTTCTTTTTTTAGTTTCTACACATAGAACAAACGAACGAAATTTTGTTGGACTGCTTTTAGGAGAAGATATGACGTGTAGTGGGAAAGGAAGTTCGTCCGCTTTGGCTTTATCGAATGCAATTCCAAATCCTTCTGGTAGTATTTTCGTTTTTACTTTTATGTTATTTAGTAAGTATAGGCGAGTGAGGACATTTTTTATCATTGTATGTTTATGCAAGCATTAGTAAATATAGGTGATGATCATTTAATTCGTAATACTGTGATCCTCTTATCTCAATGAAAGCATTAACAAGTATATGTCTATGCAGCTTGCAAAATCGGCATTGAGGCTGCACAGAACAGTGACACCTGGGGAAAAAGCACCAAGAAATAACAGGGTAATCTCTTAATTGATCACCTTTTCTAATTTTAGTTTTGTAGAATCACCTATTATTTGCAGTTTTAAACAAGTTGCATACAACTTTCCAACTATTACTTTTTGCCCGTCTAAGAGGTTGTGCATTAACTTGCTCTACTAACGCACAGCATTTCACGTACATGGCAAATTAACAAATAGCGATAAGCAATTCAGGTTATTAGTATGAAATAATTTGGCTTTTGTTATTTGAAACTAGACATAAGTGTATTTAGTTATTGGTTCCACAACCATATAGTGCCAACATTAGTTCTGACTTTCGCAAACACTTAAGATATCCTTTGGATGAAGGTGCAAGTGCGGCCATAGCTGCAATCAGAGAGCATTGCATTGACATAAAGGAGGTACATACGGATGCCCATTTCACTGTGATGCTTACTTTTTGTTTTCTGTGAAATTAAACATTTTGTATTTCTGTTGCAGTTGAATCCTATTCAGGAGCCAATGGCAGCCACGATATAAGTACACAAGCCAATCGATCAAGGTGTCTTACACAAGGTTTGACAGCCGATTACAATTTTCAGATTCTGAAAACTTACTTAATGGTATTATTGTATAATGTCATCATGTGGTGCTTATCACATGATTCTAACACTCCTTATTCGTCTTGCAGTTGAACCCGGTTCATCAGCGAATGGTATTTAGCGTGTGACTACATGGTCCAAAAAACCAAGGCGGCTTAGACAAGATGCCAATGTCAATCAGGATAGCACTACCCAACCTAATCAATCAAGGCGTATAAGACAAGGTTTGATTACTGATTTATTTTTACATATGCTGGAAATTTATTTTATGATGTTGCTATACAATATCATCGTATGTCACTTATCAGATACCACTACTGTGTGTTACTTTATTATCTTTTGGATTTCAGATTGTTGTGTTTTATTCGTTCACTACAGTACCCCCGAGACGTATACACATATGGGAAACTGTAATCAAATATGCTAGCATTGAAAAGCTATATTCTGGTATGATGAAAGGTTAAAATATGGTAGTTCCAGGTTCCCTGAGTTTTGCAACCATCTTGGAGAGGCAACTTTTAAAGTTTGCAGCCATCTTGACAGGGCAACTTATAAACTTTGCAGCCATATTAGTGATACAGCTGCGAATAGGGCCATTTTCTTTAGGCATGTCACTGGCAACACTAGCACCGAGTGTTATGCGCCTACAACTAATATTAATACAGGTTCAAACTCAGATGCCGCACACCAGGGATTTGCTACTATTGACACTCAAACTGGTATGTATACATTTACCAAGACACTATAAGATTTGTTGATATTAATTGTGATGACTTGGCTTTATAATCAGAATACCTTATTAAGTTGTTTCTATGATAATATGTTATGATTTTTTTAGCTCAAATGATGATATTGTTCGTATATCAACTACGGATCATGTGTCTATTGTTGTATTTTTAGTGGCCTATATTCCATGATTTACCTATGGATAACATCTTTAGATATTATTTTTCTTTTAATGCAGCTCAGCAAACATGAAGGCGTACTGCTGCCCCACTACCAAGACCAAATTTGTATCATTCGTTTACGGATAGCAGGCCTGCAAATACGAGACCTGAGGTACCATACATGATTAGTAGCATGTGAATTTCAATGTTGTTGTTAATATGTTTGTTATTCTTTGAAAATCTGCAGGACCACCGCTGGAATATGTATCTTTGGAAGTCAACGCTGCAATCCAGTGACACATACCGAATAAAAAAAAGGGCAGATTCATAAGGATTTCAACATGGGGAAAAATAAAGGGACGGATTACAATCATTTATTAATTTGCAGCAGCAGCAACGTGTCAATTTCAATAAGAAAGCAACGGATTTATTGCCAGACATCTCTAATCAAATTTATTCGGTATGTGCCACTGTTTTCGGCCTTTCGGTTACTGATAATAAAATATGGGTTCTTTCGTTGTTCTTTATTTTGGTATGTTGTCTTTTTAAGTATATTTTTTTTCTTGAAATTAAGGTGCTGCCAGAGGATGTGGGTGGCAAAATGTTTGTGCAGTTATGAATCTTGGAGCTTGCTATGTTACGGGCATTCCATGTGCATTGCTCTTTGCTTTTACCCTCCATTTCCATGTTGGAGGCATGGTAAGATCTGCTACCTTATATGTAACTTCCAGTTCCACATAAGCTGCTAAATGCCATGATGGGTCGTGCGGTGGGTCAAAACGTGTAGATTTTTTAAAGTAACTTTTTTCTTTCTAAATTGGTTGCAGAGTTGCAGTAGAATATACTTAATGGGTTTGCCAAAGTTTACACGCCCTAAAGGGGGTCACGAAGAGTTAAGTTATAATCTTTATGTAGCTAATTGCGGTCCAGTTGTTGGACTTACTTTAGATTCTATTGCATCAGCATTTTCATAACTAATAGTAGCAACGCATATGGTTGAAAATCTTTGTAGAGTTCGAGAAAATGAAAGAAAGGTTTGCTAAGCTTCTTTTAGGAAAAGATCTCCAATCATCACAGGTAACACTTTCATTCACAATCAGTTACTTTAATTTCACACTTTTTTTTTATAAAAAAATCAATTCTGTTTTTAATTTCAGTAGTGGAACTGGAGAAATTGACAAGCAGTTTCTAGCCGCTCCGATAAAGTCTGCGGTCGATAACTTTCAGTTAGTTCCGGAGTTTCTCAAGGTATCCACACACTCGCCTTTGTTATTCATTAATGTTGCTAATTCGAATGGTTGATTTGTTAGTTATAAGTTAGTTTTAAGCTCTGTTTGGCGACGAGCTTTTTGGAGCGTTTGACGTTTAGAATATAATGCTCTGTTAACGCATCTATTTGATTAAACAAGCGTTTTAGCTTTTAGGTTATTTTATACTTTATACTTTTATAGTTACAGATGTTACTAAACGCGTTTATAAGTTAGATAAAACGGATTTAAACGACTTGCGTTTGAAGAGTTTGTTAGGTTATGTGTTATATAGTTAGTTGATATAATTATAATTGTGATATACAGCTCATTTTTGTATTTGAAACGCTAAATAAAGAGGCGTTTTAGCTTTTACGTCATTCTACGCTTTATAGTTACAGCAACAACAATAACTAACTGGTAGTTTTGCTGGACAGAGAGTAAAAGAGGTCTCAGTTTTAAGCGACTTGCATTTGAAAAGTTTGTTACGTTATGTGTTATTTAGTTAGTCGATATGGTTATAAATGTGATACATAGCTCATTTTTAGTATGTGTGTTCTCAAGTGTTTGCTCTAGCTGTAAGGAAGTGGCGATTTCATTTTGGTTTTAAACATTTATGCATTTTAGATATCGTTAGGGTTTGAGTTGTGTAATTAGGCAATATTGTTCTAATAGCGATGGGTTATTTCATATTAGTGTTTACATGTGGTTGCTTTAGTCGTAAGGAAGTAGCGGTTTTGGATTTGGACGTATTTGCGTTTAAATAGTTGTTAGGCGGTTTCATTCTAAATGTGACAGCTCATGTAAGTTTTGTGTTATCGCGTGCTTTCCGTAGCAGTAAGGAATTGTGTAGTTTGTAAGTGAGGTCTTAGGTTTCAAGCATGGACATCGCTATGGGGATAATATTGCGGTTGGTGGGTTTGCCCGGGGGTGGTGCTTACCCTTAGTCTACATTCAAATTGGTTGGCATCTATATTTTGTAGGCGCCTGTAGGAATGGCGTTAGGAAGCGAGATATAAGCGCTGGTATCCATTTATGTTATGGTTTTGCTGTTATCACTATTAGTCACTTTTCGTTCCATTATATTTAGTTTTGCAATTGATTTTGCAAAAACTTATGAATGTGGGCCTGTATGTACTAACATTTGGAGCTGCAGACTACTTCGTTAAGACTGACATAAGGAAGATTGTTCGTGCTAATGACACTGGCATCTAAATTTGATCCTAGCATTTACCTGAGGTAGAACAGTTCCATTTCATGTCTTTCATGTATATTTTAATGCATCACCTACATGTTATTTATCTTATTGTAATCTAAATAATTAACCTTTTATTATTCAATTCTTGCTTTGATGTCAGATATAAAGATGTTTGGATTGGGAAGCCTTCTATAGTTGTTGATGGTGTCACCGACTCACTAACTCCTCAAAAGTGTCGACTAAAACGGTTGTTAACATGATGGTAATCTTATTGCCAATCTTGCTTATGCAAAACGGTTGTTAACATCAAAAACCAAATACAACGACAAAAAAACCCGCCAGGCCGCAACGCGGCCGGCCGCCGCCATTCTTGTTATAATAAGTCCAAAAACCAGAAAATAAGTTATGGAGTTATATTGACGGTGGCTAGTATTTTAGTTTAACCCTCTCTAGTAAAACTAGGGGGTACTTTGTTTGATTTTTTTTTGACTTTTCCCCTTTTTGTCGTTTTTTTTTTTTTTTGCTTTTTTTTTTTTTTTTTTTTTTTTTATTTTTTTTAAGAAAGGATTGTGTATGTATAATAATGTATTGCATATGTATAATGTTTTGTATATTTGTGTTTAATAATGTTTTGTATAATTATTTTGTTTGTATAATAGCACGTTAAATATTGCCACATTAAATAACTACTACAACAACTTTTATTATTAAATTGAACGACAACGTCAACACATTATTTAAAAACAACAATTTATTTTGTTTGTATAATGTTTTATATAATGTTTAATTGAATAATAACGTCTAATGTGTTTTTATTTAATTAACACATTAAACAAAACAACTATTATTTCGAAATTAAAATTTTTTTTATTTCGAAATTAAATTTTTTTTAACAAATATTCTTTAATTTTTTTAGAAAAATATTTTTTTTTAATTTTTTTTAGAAAAATATTCTTTTTATTTTGAAATTAAAATTGTTTTTCCATTTATTTTTTTCTGAAATAATTTTTTTAGAAAAATCTTTTTTTTTTAATTTTTTTTCGAAAAAAATATATTTTTTTATTTTTTATAACTTTTACAACTTTTTTATTTTTTATACTTTTACAACTTTTTTTAACGCCCCGTAAAAAAGAAAAGTACAAAACAAAAATTAAATGCTTTGGGTACCACTAATTTTTTAGCATACCACAAAACAAAAATTAAATGCCACAAAACAAAAAAGCCCACTTGATGCCTTTGGTGTAGCGTACGACAAGACAAGACTAAAAAAAAAAAAAAAAAAAAAAAAAAGGCGCGTGGGTTTTGGGTTTTAAAGGAGTGTACTTTGCTGTAGCATATGACAAGATGGGACCCAATGGCAGACCTACCCTTGCAGAAATGGGGGTAGATCCCGTTTATATAGTACAACCCTAAGTTATAATAAGTCTAGATTGTATGGTAGATTTTAATCCATTCTGGAAGGTCAAAACTGGCTTAGTAACTTTACTTTTCTTCTCGATCTACATAAATATGGCATATATGGTTTTGAAAGATGTGTTTGAGGAGTGCGCCAAAGGTGCAATCACACAGGCTCATTATTTTTTAGATGAGTCTCGATACTTACAAGTATCAATACTATATATTTGGGTTTAAACCTCGCGTGTGAACGTTTCTGTACTGTAGTCTCTTTCGCTTTATAGTGTACGTAGGTGTTTACATTATCTTGCAATGATCTAAGACTGGTTAGGACCACATAGACTAAAACCGGCCATGCATTCCATGTTGTGTATCTAATAATCATGTGAACCAAATGTGAGTTCTCGAGGAGGGACCCATATTGTTACGTTTACTTTTAACAAAATTAAAGGTGGATTTATTATGCTTCTATAGTTCTATGTATGATTATCAAACTTACATTCTTCGGTGTGGTAGAGGAGAAGCCGTTGAAGATCATTGGTTCTGGATCAAAAATACTGTCAAAAGCGGACGATGTCTGCAATTACATTTGTAGGAATTATTAGTAAGCATTACAATAACAATTACTGGGAAGCTAACTAGAATATACGTGTTGTAGCTAAGAATCACTCTTTGTCACACTTATATGAGGCGTTAAACACAAGAGATGATGGGACAAGGTGTATATGTTGGATCGTATGAATGAGAGAATACATATGGATGTCAAAGCTTTTCTATTATTAAACACACAACACACAGTCAACCACACTCCACAAATGGGAAGATGTGGCTTTAAATATCACAAGGATATTACCTAATGGGCCTTCAGTGGGCCACGAGTGGGCTTTGTAGCATGGGTTGGGTTTTTACAAATACTTAAGCTAACATAAGCCCACTTTATACAAAGTTCTAACAAAGTGAATGACCATCACTTTAAACAATAAAATTAAAGCTAACAATCTCCCCCTAAGGGATGGTCATTCAAAATATGCACCACGTGATTAGGTCTTTAGACTTCTGGGTCTTGAACTTTGTGATTCTTTGTTCCTTCATGCATTGTGATCTTCATCGTATCGTCTTTTGGATTGTTCTTTGCCTTGATCAACATCTTCATGTATTCACAGCGTCGTTTCTTCCAATGTAGATGTTGAGACATACGATGATCGATTGACTTTCTTCAGTACCTGCATAAAACAGTTAGCAATAAATTGTCCAGCTCTTCCAGGTTCAGATCTCATTATGACACTTACAACTTATGTCCTTTTTGGTGAACACAAGTGTATTTTATTGGAAGTGTTCCTAAGAGATCTTTGATAAATCTCATGGCTCTAGACTCAATTATGTGAGATTTGGTTTTAGTCGTCGGAGGCATGGAGCAGAGTGCCACCTTTTCAATATCAACACATCTCGGAGTGAGAGGTCGATAGATTATGCATTGATCTCCGTGAGAAATGAAACAAATATCTTTTAAGAGATATCTGAGTGGCTGGGAGGGGTTTGTGCACCGCGTCACTGGGTCCATGACGTCTTGTCTTCAATATCAGTATCACCTGTTGGGAATTACAAGATTTGAAGATTACAAAACCACGAGCAAGAATGAAGAAAGAAGAAACAATGAGGACTTAAGATAAAATATTTAGTTAGCTTTCATAGTAAGCTAGGTTTTTATGTAAACCCTAGCATCTCTATTATATAAAGGGAGGTAGGGCGTTGGTTAAGATCATCCAATACATAGTTCGTCTCTCCAATGAGAGTCGATTGAAACGCATAGAGCGTGTAGTAGTAGTAGTTTGTAGTAGTTTATATTTTATTTTCAATAAAGAAAACCTTGAAGTAATGTTGATGTTCTTCTTGTTCTTATTCCGCTGTGCAATCAATGTTACTATATCCTAGATGGGCTTGATCTTGATTCTACAATTGGTATCAGAGCGGGGGCTCTCGATATCTAGGATCTACAAGGTTTTTTTTCTGTTGAAGAATAGCAGTTTTGGAGCAGATTCGAAGAACAGAAGCAGATCTGGAGCAGTTATTATGATCGGACGTTTTTATTTGTTGCTGCTACTGTGATTATGTTATATTATACTTGGCGACAAAAGCGACAAAGGTACGAATTGGAAACCTCGTATTATTATCGATTCATTTAATTGTGTTGGTTTGTGGGGCTACGTATTGTTGCTGATCAATTAATGATTGCTGGTTTTCGATGTGAATTGCTTTGTCGTATTTAATCACATGGGTCGAATGTTATTATATTAAATTGGTCGATTGTGAATTCATGGGGCTGATTTTTCGATTATTTTATTGCTATTGTGGGACTATGAATTTGTTAAAATCGACTTGTGGGACTATGGATTTGTCGCTTGTGTCTATTGAATTGATTTAATTGGTCGATGTGGGTCAAAGAGTACTGCTATCGTGGGTACATGTTTGAATTAATTGGGGTTGGAGCAAGTGTCGGTGAGTTATTAAGCTTGTCGCTTATGGTTCTTTTGCAAGTGGAAAGATTGTTGATCATGGTATGATAGGTATTTCTATTCTGCTGCTACGATAAGATTAATTTGCTGGTTGTCTGTTTCTGCCGATGCACTTTTGGTTCCCACTGATTGAATCTGCTGCTCAGTTTGTGACAATTTAGCAACAGATCTGTAACAGAAAAGGTGTCGCTAATCAGTTTAGTGACAGATTTTGCAACAGTTTTGTGACACTTTTCAAGTGTCGTCTGGATACTTTAAAAAAAAAGAAAAAAAAAAAAAAAAAGGTATCCTTGTTGTTTCTATTCGATCTGGTTGCTTGGTTCCTGCTGGTTATATATGTGGGTTGTGTTTCTCGGTTCCTCCTGCTTGTTTCTGCTGATGAGTTTTTGGTTCCTCCTGGTGGTTCCTCCTGATGCTTATATGGTTCCTACTGATGGGTTCCTGCTGATAGATACGGTTCCTGCTGACTTCTTTATGGTTCCTGCTGACATGTTGTATATATATTTTTTTTCTTTTGGTCGGTTTTGGTTCCTACTAGTCATGTGAGATTACTAATGGTTAGGGAGGACGGAGTTATCAACCATCATCATTTTGTTGAGAAGATTACTTGACGAAGATATTTGATTATTGCTTGTTTGATGTTGTAATTGATTTTCCCAAGTATTGTGTTCTTATCATATCTTAAAGGGATCAGCAGCTTTTTAAGATAACTTGCTTGGTTTGTATGGTGACGAAGACTTGACGACTCTAGTGAAGGGGTACGATCTATTTTATTGTGCTTAATGCGTACATTTGCTATCACTTGAAGGAGTTACGTTATTTGTGCTCAGTGTCTCATTGGATAAATCAGTGAGGAGTTTGTCAAGAGGCCGTCACGTGGATAGTGCAAGACATAAGATGCAAGGTTGGGAGATTCCATTTCTTCATCAAATCAGTTATAGTTGATTTTCTTCATCAGTGATCACTCCATGGAACCTACTGGATTCAAGAGATGGCAAGTATACTTTTAAGGGGAAGCTTATTGTTCATATACTTGGCCATCCTCTTACACTTTGTGCTGGTGTGCTTACTTGTTTCTGCTGTTCGATACTGCTGCTCGTTCCTGCTGCTCGTTACTGCTGCTTGTGTTATTAGTTAAAAAAAAATTATTATTAATTATTAGTTGGTTCTTGAGATGGTTAGTCTATTCTTAAGGGGAAGCTTGTTAACCATCTACATGCATCACTTGAGGGGAAGCGTCTACGAGTTGCACAAGACCCCTATTAGAAGATTACAAAAAGGGGAAGAATAGTTATGATGTGCAGCTTATTATTGGTGATGACATTGTTTCTTCATGCGGATTGTTTTGTAATATCAAATAGGGGAAGATTGTTGGGAATTACAAGATTTGAAGATTACAAAACCACGAGCAAGAATGAAGAAAGAAGAAACAATGAGGACTTAAGATAAAATATTTAGTTAGCTTTCATAGTAAGCTAGGTTTTTATGTAAACCCTAGCCTCTCTATTATATAAAGGGAGGTAGGGCGTTGGTTAAGATCATCCAATACATAGTTCGTCTCTCCAATGAGAGTCGATTGAAACGCATAGAGCGTGTAGTAGTAGTAGTTTGTAGTAGTTTATATTTTATGTTTAATAAAGAAAACCTTGAAGTAATGTTGATGTTCTTCTTGTTCTTATTCCGCTGTGCAATCAATGTTACTATATCCTAGATGAGCTTGATCCTGATTCTACAATTCTTGTTGAACCTAAAGACCTTGATAGATCTTCGTGAGCTCGTGGATCGTTAGTAATGTTTATGTAATCACAAACACACTAAAAGAAAGTCTAAGTTACTTGTATTCTATAGCGGAAAACAAACACAAGTAAGAACACGATTACTAAGAACAATTTGATCCTCTATGGATCTTTGATTAATACTAAAGTTGTTTTTCTAAACCCGTACATAATACATAAAGACGCGTTCCTTTTATAGACAAGGAACCCTAAACCGTTTCACAAGAAACGTATATTCTAAAAACTAAATAAGATATGCACAATACATTCCTAATAAAACTCATGCATATCCTCAAGAATAACAAACTATAATAAGTATACGGAATATCTATATCCGCAGAAACTAAATACTCTAAATAATACTTCGGCAGAAACTATGCTTCAGCAGAATCCATAAGCCTTCAGCAGAATCCGTCAGCAGTAACCATCAGCAGAATTCTTCCTTAGCAGAATTCCCAACAATCCTCCCCTAATCTTGAATTTGACATGGTTAAGTTCAAGATTCTTGATAGATCTATAACACTTCAGAATAAGAGGATTGACTTCGAACAACATCAGCAAAGAATCAAATGAACCACATCTCTATGAATGGTAAACTTTAAACTTCAGGTCTTTGCAGCAACAAATGACATAATGTACATCAAAACAATTTAGTTTCAGACTATTCTCATCACATCCAGGTGTGTAAACTCCTGTGAGAGGTGAATCATTGAAAATAATAGATTTGATGTCTCTTTACCAATAGCCATCACTACTGGAGTAGCCAAATGTTTAAGTTCGAAAACTATGGTACACTGATAACCATATGATTTTTAGCAAATCATCAGCTATAAACGGATTTGAGATGTCTTTACCTGTAGCCGTTTGCTCAGGACTAGCCAATCCTTTGGTTTAAACTGAACCTTGGTGAATTGAATACCAAATATGGATACCAAATGTCTTTACCACAAACCATACTTTTGTGGACTAGCCAATTCTTTGGATCCCAGAAAGGGTTACATCCATGGTGAATTGATGACCATTTCAACTCTCAGCAATGAAGCATGGGTGAGTTGAGTACCCTATAGCTTTGAGCAAGCTATTACAGCTATCAACAGATTTGATGTGTCTTTACCAAAGCTGTACCCTTTGGACTAGCCAACTCTTTGATGGACACAAGTCACATCTGGTGAGTTGATAACCATCAACAGAGTGAGATACAACAAACCTGCAGAAAAGTTAGTACACAAATATACAAGTTTTTTTTTTTTTTTTTTTTTTTTTTTTTTTTTTAACTAATAAATAAATGAAATAAAAAAAATAATTTGAAACTACAAGAATAATACAATATACCAGAATCAATGAGAAGCTTTATGTTGTAGAAGCTTAGCTTTGATGAACCCTACCAATTGTTCAGCATGTGTCCTGTCATTAGCAACTGGATTTGGAGGAACTTCCAATTTCCTTTGAAGCATACGATTCATCAGTTTCATGGACAATGGATATTGTTGATCAGAAAACATACACACTCTTATCCCAGACTCAGTCTCCACCACATGTACATTGGGGATGGGATAAAATCTCCAAGCATCAACTTTCCACCTATAGGAATTCTTCCAAATGGAATATCCTTTCCCATGTGGAGTTTGAGAGTCAAAGAGAACTTGAAGATCTCCCAATAGATATAAGCCAGCACCTTGTGGTGTATGTGTAGCATAATACTCAGTGACCAATCTGTGAAGAGTCTGCAGATCTTGTCTATCCACCAAATGAAGAATTTCTTGCAAGAAAGTGAAATTCTTATAGGATTAATCTTGCCTATAGATAGTGTTAAGTTGTCCATCTGTTATAGTCCATCTGATCAACACATTGTATGAACCTTCAGGAAAAGTTTCAGAAGAACCCTCTTGAATAAATGTATCATCAGTAGCTTCTAGATTCACTTGCTCAGAAGAACTACCCTTGTGGGCTCTGAGGACCTTCTTAGCCAATCTTACTGATCTTCTACATGCAACATGTTTTCCTATATGTGCCATCCGCTTCTTCCTTCTACCAGGTATGTAAATCCCCATAGAAACATCTTCAGCAGCAATAGAAGAAGTATCTTCAGTAGGAATAGAAGAACTTGGAACAAAACCCCCTGCTACATGTAACCTCTCAGCCTTTTCCCTGACTTGTCTACCCTTAGCAGCTGCCTGTTCAGCTTGTTTAACCTTTTCTGCATTATAGTTTGACATTTGTGAATCTTCATGGTCAGCAGATGTTGCATCAAAAGGTTCAGCAGAATTGGGTGGAGCTTCAGAAGAAACAGGAATCCCAGATGGTTGTCTCTCAGAAGCTTCATCAGCAGAAATGGTAGAAGCGGCAATAGGCTCAGCAGATTGTGTGACTTCAGGAGTATCTTCAGCAATAACAGTAGAAGTACTCAGATGTACTTTTTCTCCAGTAGATGAAGTACCTATCTCCACTTGCTTGAGTCTTTTGGTACTTGGAGCTTCCATACTATCAGCAGTCCTCTTAAGTTGAGTAGTAGAAGAGTGAATAGACTTCATAATCTGATCATAAATTCTATTCAAGTCAGAATCAGACAAAGCCCAAACTTGCTTCTTTGTCAAACCAGAGCTATATACAGAAGTATACTGATTATAGACCACATTCCTCTTATATTGCCTCTTTTCTGCCTCAGTCTTGGGTCTATCTCTCTTAGCTTTTGCTTTCTGAGCAGCAATAGCCTTCCTCTTTTCAGCTGCAGCTTGCTTTCTTTGTCTACCAAGTGCCATCATCTGTGCAACAAAGTTGTCACTATCAAAGTTAGCTCCCAGTATGCTTTGAGCCAAAGTAGGATTTGAAGCTGCTTGGAGAGTGTAAGAATCCCATTGTTCATCAGTAAAATGAACTGATTGAGCATCCAATTCCCTTTGTCTTTCAGCAGATAAATTTGAGGTGAACTGGGCTTCCATCTTTCTTGCCAAAGCTTGACTTTTCATCATATCTTCATATTGTTTCCATATTCTAGTTTGCTCTTTCCTCTCTTGATCAGTCACAAGATCTGGACCTAGATCATCATCATCCAAACCTTCTTTCTCATGACTAGCAGAAACTTTAGCAGGAATATGAGGAGCAGGATCACCAATAGAAACACCATGAGGAATATCAATAGTTGGGACTGTGGCAACATCCTCCAAAGGAATCTCAGAAGAATCATCAGCAGCAACATTTTGAGAAGAGCCTTCAGCATTATTAGGAGAACTTTCTGCATCATGAGTCAAGGTAAAACTTCTTCCAGCAACAAACAATGCAGCAGATGTTGGAACATTAGCTTGAATGTTATCATCATCAATGTTAGCTTGATCAACATTCATACTTGACTTCTCAGAAGTCCCAGCTACATCCTTGCTCAAGTATTGTCTTCTTCTTCTCTGTCTAGAAAACTGAATATGCTCCTTTGGTTTTGATGATTCAGCAGCTTTAGCCAATAGCTCAAGAGAATCCATATAACTATCCTCCTGCTCTTCATCAGATGCAAACACAAACTTTCTTTTCTTTTTCTGCCCAAGCTGATCTTCTAACTCCTGAACTCTTTTCTTCAATACTACAATCTCATCACCAAGTGATGATTTGGTATCTGCAAGCTCCTGCTTCAACTTCTCAATTTCTTGATCATTCCTGTGAAGCAAATTATACAGAGAAGTGAGAGTAATGGGGTCCTCTGCTCCACCAGCAGATTTCTCAGTGGAATTGGGAGCTTCATTGGACCTTTCAGGAGTAACATGGGCATACTCAAAATTATGAAAACTATCATCAATGGGCTCATTTTCAGGACTAGGTGTAGGTGGTCTGGTAGTCTCAAGTTCTAATGGTGTAGGTACTTGAGTGTCAAGAGACTGAATTGTCTCTGCAACCTCAGTAACTGGCTCATTAAGAGCAACATGAGAAGGTGTTGGTTGGTCAGGAGAAACATTAGATGCTTCAGCAGTCATGGAGGGACCCTCATCCCTTTCCACTGATGGAATACCATCAGCAACATTGGGAGAGGGTGGAGCACTAGCAGCATTTCCCTCAGTAGCATCATCATTGCCATGAGGCAACATAGCTGGTAATAAAGGGTAATGTGCTCCATCATAATGAGTTTTCATGGAAGAAAACAGCTTAGCACTAAGGTATCCTATGGGATAGTGGCCTCTATCTTGGGTGGTTATGGCTAAAATAATTTGTAGAAACCTAGGGTACATGAGAAACTTATGCTTTTTCTTTTGTATATTTTCAATCATGTTATCAAAAATAAACTTAGAGAAATTATAAGCTAAACCCTTGGATAAACATACTATACCATAACCCAATTGGGTAGAGAACTGATCCCATCCACCTGACTTGTTACTGATGCACTGAAGCAATGTGTGCACCAAAAATCTCCACTTTGGGCAAAACTTGTTCTTGAGCCACATGACAGTATTCGTACTTTGATAACCAACTTCCCTTAGCCCAGCAAGAATCTCAGTAGTATTGGTGTGATAAACACCATCTTCATCATCAAGTTGTAACCTTGTCCTTATCAGCGACTCGGTCACCACATATTCTTCTTCATCAATCTTAGCAACAATCTCTGTGTCCGATCGTTTTGTAGCAGATGCCCAGAATTGCTTGACTAGGGACTCATGCACTATATTTGGATACTGAGTTAGTGCAAAATGTATCTTGGACCTTTTCAAGAAATCCACCATCGGTTCATAAAGCTCATGCCCCTTTGCGCTTCCCAGAAAAGCAACTTTATTATGATCTTTCTTGAATTGAAGTTCTTCCATTGAGAATCGAAAGGATGTTGAAAAGGGTTTGAATTGTTTAAAGAGAGAACAAGCAGTGGGTTTAAGTTGAGCGAAAATTGTGTGAAATAGGTTAAAAATAGAAGTTACCCAATTTGGTCAATAAAATCGGAACTAATTGCTGACCATATCTGACGTGTAAAGTAACTTTCACCATTCAAAATCAACCCTTCAGCAGAAATGATGGTCAATCTGCTGAAGTGGGAAATCAATCAGCAGAAACAACTCAAGAGTAATAATATCTTCAGTAAAGATCTTGAGTTTTAATTTGCCACCCAACTCGCATTAATTACCATTAACACTTGACTTCGCCTATAAAAATAACCCCAAATCACAATCCGCACAAATCACTTAACCCTAACTTACCATCAAACCCTCATTCAATCAAAATCACTTATCAACACTATGAATAACCAACCAGAAGTAGTCGATCTTACTTCTGAGTCATCAGCAGACTCAGGAGATAACATTCCTCAATCATCCACACAACCTTCCCATAGAAGGTATGGTATTACCAAAGAACAAGCCCGCAAGAAAAAGCATGATGTGGGCTCATCAAGCAGACCCAACAATCCACCCAAACCTCCATCATCATCATCATCATCAGAGGATAGTCGTCCTCTATTTCGATATCCCCACCAAGATGAGCCTCGTACTTTGAAGTCCCCTTTTCTCCCTTCATCGGAAGATGATAGTGTGGTGGATCCAAATGATTCACCTAGGGGCTCTGATGACTTCACAGAGCGTCTTGAGCCAATCTTCAATAGATTGGTGAGAGAAGAAGAGGAGAGGGAAGCAGCACCAACCAGGGAAGAGAATCCCCAACCTTCACAACCCCAACCAAGGCCACACACCAGAAATCCACCACTCCCAGTGACAAGGGAGGTGGTTATTGGTCTTCCTGCTCCAAGGACTGGTGTTTCATACCATAGAGACACAGGAAAGGGCAAGGGTGCAGAGGTGACTGGAAAGGGAAAGGGTAAAATGGAGTAGGTGATGATGAGATGTTGCCAAGGACCAAAGATATAAAACTAGGTTCTTCAGCATCTTCAATCATGTCTGTTAGTCTTCCTGGTGCAGCAATAGATGATTGTAACTAGAGTCTGTGTAGGTTATCTTGTATAGGATTGGTCTTGTTGAAATTGAAGTTGTTTGTTAAATGTAACTTCTTTGAATGAATGAACAACTGGCCCTTTATTTTGCAATGATTTGCTCTTGTATTGTTCTTCAGCACTTCCATTCAGTAGAAACAATGACCATGTCCCATTTAAGTAATCTTGATTAACCTCAACTAAGGATCAGCAATATCAAGGCAGTCTGCAAAACAGACACATAACAGCAAACAAACCAAACCATACAAACTAAAATTACATTAGTGGATTAGTGTGTTAGCAAACATAATCAATAATCTACAAAATTTACAAAATGTTACAACAAACAATCCTCCCCTGAGGCATATGCCTCCCCTCAAACTTAGCATTTAAGGGTTAACCATCCCAATATGGACCACTAAGTGTTGAAACCTAGGTCCATCAAAAGCTTTAGTCAGTAAATCAGCCACATTATCATCTGTGTGAATTTTAAGCACCTTAATCAAATGTTTTTCATATGCATCTCTTATAAAATGGTGCCTTATCTCAATATGCTTAGTTCTATTATGAAAAATTGGATTTTTAACTATGCATATGGTACTTTGGTTATCAATAAAAATTGTGGTGTTCATGAAATTAAACCCATAATCCAACAATTGATTTTGTATCCAAAGAACCTGTCCACAACAATTGGCAGCAGCAACATACTCTGCTTCAGTAGATGAGGTAGCAACAATGGTTTGTTTCTTGCATTGCCAAGAAATCAACCTTCTTCCAAGAAATTGGCAACCTCCAGTTGTGGATCTCCTATCCAGATTTGCACCAGCATAATCACTATCACTATAAGCTTCCAACTTGAAAGGAGACTCTTTTGGGTACCAAAGACCTAACTTGGGTTGGCCTTTGAGGTACTTAAAGATTTTCTTGACTGCATTCAGGTGGGAAGTGAGTGGTGTGACCTGATGTCTAGAACAAGCACTCACAGCAAATGTGATGTCTGGCCTTGAAGCTGTCAAGTACATTAAGGAACCAATCATGGACCTGTATAAGTGAACATTCACTGCAGGATCTGGTTCAAGATTATTCTTTGGTTTGGGAGCTTCATAGGGTGTAGTGGCAGGTCTGACATTCTCCATATCAAACTTCTTCAACATTGATTGCACAGCGGAGGTGGTGCTCACAATCTTGACAGTGATTTTGGACCAAATGTGACCAATCTTGACAATGCTACCAAAAGGATAAACATTGCTCATCCTCGATCCAACATTCTTGGTGATCCTCAAGCACCTGTTAGTACAAGAAGTGCTGTGAAAAGTTCTAAGTATGGTCAAGTGGCTTTTCTTTCTTATGTCTCAAATCAGCAAAGGGACAATCACACAGACTTTAAGCATTGTCTGTTTGCTTGTTATCTTTCTCAAGTGGAACCAACCAGTGTTAGTCAAGCTCTTGAAGACTCCAGCTGGCTTGAAGCAATGCAAGAAGAGATGCTACAATTCAAGAATCAGAAGGTTTGGATATTGGTACCACTACTCCCAACATCACCTTAGTGAGTACCGATAGCATATGTATTGACCCGGTTTCTGACCTAAGTTTTCATAGAGGGCTATTTCTTTTCACCCTTTCATTAAACTTTTCTTTTTCATTCTTCAACCCCTTCTTTCTCCTTTCTCATTTGCTCTTTTTTTCAATCTTACCTAAGGACTTCTAATTCTAGACTATTGGAATTGTCCTTGGGTAGATCCCTCCGGTTCTGGCGGATCATTTGACATTACCTAACCATAATCACCTTATTACTCCATGATTATCCTAGATTTGTTGATCGCATGCCATAAAACCATTTTGTGAAAATCTCTCAAAGCGTTTATGTATAAAACACATTTTGGTTAACACTTCAAGAGTTTTGCATTTTCTGAAATACTCCCCCTTCACATATGCTCATGCATTTTTGAAATAAATAGCACATGTTGGGTAGAGTTCGCACATTTGAAATGATCAATTTTCAATGAACATGACCTTCGCGAGACACGCTTACATCACTAGTTAAACTAGCTTGAAATGATCAATTTTCAATGAACATGACCTTCGCGAGACCTTCGCGAGACACGCTTATATAATGTTAACTTACCTAATTAATTTATTAAACTATGATAAAACTAGCTAGTCTTGTATTTATTTATCAACATATTAATAGTATGTATATGAACCTATACATGCTTTTTTGGTGTAGGGTTTAAGCGTAATGTGTTCAAAAAGAGGAGGAGATCTTACATCAACGTCGCATTGTGAATGGTTAAACCTCGCGTGTGAACGTTTCTGTACTATAGTCTCTTTCGCTTTATAGTGTACGTAGGTGTTACATTATCCTGCAATGATCTAAGACTGGTTAGGACCACATAGACTAAAACCGGCCATGCATTCCATGTTGTGTACCTAATAATCATGTGAACCAAATGTGAATTCTGAAAAATAATGACCCATATGGTTATGCTTTTTCAGAGGAGGGACCCATATTGTTACGTTTACTTTTAACAAAATTAAAGGTGGATTTATTATGCTTCTATAGTTCTATGTATGATTATCAAACTTACATTCTTCAGTGTGGTAGAGGAGAAGCCGTTGAAGATCATTGGTTCTGGATCAAAAATACTGTCAAAAGCGGACGATGTCTGCAATTACATTTAATTTGTAGGAATTATTAGTAAGCATTACAATAACAGTTACTGGGAAGCTAACTAGAATATACGATCTATAAATTCTCTGTAAATCATAACATTTGTTACACATTTTATGTGGAGGCATAAATACTTGGACAACATGAGACTTTTATTTTATTTTTACTTTTGTGAACTTATTCGACTTGGACTACACTTAACCTTTAGAGCTTTTTTTGAATATTGTTTGCATATTATTGCTATACTTTTCTAAAAACCTTTGAACAATAATCTAACCTTATTCTTTTGATCCTTATTTTTAAGTTGATGAGGAGAGAAAGTGCATGCCCCATTAAACAATTGATCTCCAAGATCCTCTAATTGGTTTTTGAGCTGTGAAGACTCCAAGTTAGACGATTTGCTTTGCTTCATCAATATTACATCTTGCCCTCCTATGCTTATTCCAACAATTATGTGAGTCCCATATTTTTCAATGAATCTGCCACCACATAAGTTACACGTCAATAAACACAAAATAGTAACGGAACCTTATGACAATCATTTGAGTTGTAACCAATGTGATATATGGTTTAGACACAAGGAAAAAAATATATATATATATATATCTCATCGTTGCAGAATAAAAGGGTTGATTTCTTCAGCGCTGAAATCACATCGATACATGAATAAATCGTATAAATAACATGACGACCATACATGTACATGGATCATGGACAAAATCAACACATTCCCACCTACTTGATCATGCCATGTTACACTGATTTGACTTTTATCAATCATATCATGTTTCAAGCATTTGTTGGAATTTAAATAGCATGACAATCATCTAAATAAATAAACACATCAAAGCACGTATAGCGGAAGCAAGATCTTTTATTTAACACGTATAAAGAATTACCGAATAATAAATAGTTACATACCTCAAGATCCTAGCAAGAACAAGGATCGATCTTCTCTTCACTTCAATAGATTAATAAATAGGATTACCGTGAAACCCCTTACCTTTTTGTTTCACAATCCAAGATAAATTACTAAAGTAAGTAATTACCGAACTCTTGTACACACGTACTATAACCAATCAAGTATTGATGCTAGTGAATGAACACGGTTAACCAAAACAATTTGTTAACTTAGAAAAACTATAGATCGACCCTAATAATAGGTATACGATCGGTTTAGTGAACAAGGAAGAGAGAAAACAATTTTAGGGTTATAGCAAGTGCACAAGATAAAATAACTAATAACCCTTCAATTGTATTTATAGGCAAAACCTAGCTTGGAGCACAAGTAGGGTTGTTTGGATCGACAAGGGTTGCTAAACCCTAGCCCAAACCGGCCACACCCATTGAATGGGTTTCTAGATCCTTCCAAGCTTCTATTTTCATTAATAGTCCTTCCACTATTTACTTAACGGTCGTTAGTCAATTCCGTTAATTACTTAACGTCCGTTATGTATCATTTCGTGTCCAAATAATTAAAATATATAATAACTATATATATATATATATATATATATATATATATATATATATATATATATATATATATATATATATATATATATATATATATATATATATATATATAGTGAGACTTTCTTGCGAGAACTATCTTATCTGCGAGAACTGACAGAACCACAAAAAACATCCATGCATGCCTTCAATAATTGTATTTTTGCACATATGTACTAAAAACAACATATATGTTTTAAAAAAAACATGGTTGTTCTAAAGAATTTGATAAGAAATTGGAAATACAAAATTTTTCTTTGAAGGTGTGCATGTATTTTCTTATAAGGCGTGCAATGACAATATTGCGGCCGTGTGTAAGGTTTTTGTGAAAAAAGAGGATAAGTTCATGATGATATTGAAGAACATAGGTGTATACTTACGATTATTGATGATTTGCATGTATTTTTATTTTATTTTAAAAGGCGTGCATGTATGTTTTTGGTGGTTCTGTCAGTTCTCGCAAGAAAGTCCTCCTATATATATATATATATATATATATATATATATATATAATATATATATATATATATATATATATATATATATATATATATATATATATATATTAATTATTTACTTAATCATTCATACGTAAAGTGTGCAATCCCTCGGTCCCTTGTTCGAATCTAGACATACACGATTAATATTTTTCCATTAACTCTAACAGCTCCCACTTGGAAATCTATTAAAAGTGTAATGACATTGGTTAGCGTCTAGCAACACGCCAATGCCCCTAGTACAACTCGGGTGGTGGTCTCCTGGAAAAACCACTTGATGATTTATCATCATACTTATCCTTTTGTTTCTAATACTAAATTAATAAAGATATGGATCTCAGTCATTCTTTATTAATAATTATGTTTCTTTTTTGTATGATTGAACAAGATTACCAAATCATTTGAATATATCCAGGGGAGATCTTGGGCATGGCCATGCAAACATCTTGTCAACCCTACGAGGGGCCCAGCAGTATTAAACTCCAAATAAATTTGAAGGAACAAATTCTATCTTGACTACGAGCATAACCCATGCACTTCGCAACACTTCCGAAAACAATCCTTATAGCTACCAGTTACGTATAGCGTTAAATTGAATCACAGAAATGCACTACATGCATGAAAGTTATCTGGTATCTCAAGTCTGAGGATAAATATTCATGATTTACTTAATGACAAAGATCCATAAAGTACAATCATGTGGTTGAGATCTGTCCTATATTCAATTTATCCATTATTGAATATCATCTGAATTTGGCATGTACAACGCATCAATATACTTAAGTATATTCTACCACAACTCAGATTTGCCTTAATTCAATAATACTCCCATATTATTGATCGACAACGGACTATTTAGAATAACATAAGTTATTCTCGGATTTAAACATGCAAATATAGGATACAATTTATTATTAATGAAAACAAACGTACCAAGTACTTTAATTCATTGTAAATAATAATTGCTTAACATCCCTTATCCAAATACTAAATAGATCAATGCATGATAATTCCCATTAATGAATTATGCCTCAAGTCATGTCAAACATACTGGTTGACAAAGCATAAATCAACTAATTTTGATCTATCGAAATTTTGAGAATACTTATTATTTAAGAATTTAACCAGTGAAATTCTTGTATGTGTGCATTCATCTACCTAGATATTGCCACATAATATTTCATAAAATGCGTGACATCCTTAATCACGAATTTATGACAATTAAACTACCAAACCTTTTATAGTTTAAAGTATTCTAATTCTTTAATGTATAATGCAACTATGCTTATAGTTAAGCATAACTAGTACTCATGGCCATTAACAAGGATGAACTCCCACCATGACTAGTATTGAGTGTCATCTCAATCTTACTAGCATCATTGTATCCAAACAACAATATGTTCAGTAAAATCTCTGTAAACTTTTAATATCCATCATGTAATGTTTGATACCTTCAAATCTTTCAAGATTTGTCAACTATATCAATTACGCAACAATTTGCCATATGGTTCATATTTAGAATTTTGGAGCAGCTCCAGGCTGAGGATGTTAATTCTAAATCCAACAATATCCATTACACTTAGTTATCTAATAACCTTCCATTAGATATCAATGTCGTCAAATCATCTTTCATTAAGCATGATACAACAAACAACATGATGTACATGAAAAATCCTTGTGTTAAACTTAGATTTTATTCATGTCATATCTTTTCAAAGATATGTTTCTATCTAGACCTTCTAACAGTATATCATGTTTATTAGAATCAGTTATTTTACCGCTTATATTTATAACAATAAACATATATTCCAAGGTTTTATTTTCTAAATTTTTATGTGAAGTTTCATTCCAAACTAAGACTTAACATTTAATGTTAATAGAATATTACTTCCAATATGTTATACAACATATATGAAATAAGAAAATAAATATAACACTCCCACTAGCTTTCAGGAATATTAAAAAATATCTTATTTTAATTATAAATCCACACAAGGATTTAATAACTAAATATAAGTATATCTCCTAGATGCATGCAATAATTTATTCATAAATTTTGTACACTTTCAAAGATCATTTGAATTCAAATACTCATTTCAATTACTTTTCGTCCTCGCACAAGTAATTACCTAAGAAAGAGTTTTGATATTCCATTGTTAATTACATATAAATGAAACTAAAAATGACAATCATAATCTTTATTCATTTAATGAGCCTAGAAAGAATTTCAATCACAGTTAATTGCTTAAGTGTGATTGACAATCTTTTCATACATTAAATATGTATACAAAATTTGCCCATTATGATTTCTACACCAGAATTTAAATCTCTAGGATTTTCTTTCCCTTTGTAGAAACTCATCTTTATTCTATAGTGTAACTATAGAGTTTCAGATCAACTACGTTTCCAAAACTAGTTATCTTCCTGGACTACATCTAAGCATTCATAGTATGAGTAATTTGCCAAATTCAATATTTGCAATTCATCAACAGGTTTATCATAATCCTGTGACTCATAATCCTCAACATATTATCGAAATATTTGAGATATCCTTGCGGATCTATGAATAAGAATTCCATCATCTTGAGATTTAACATTAACATGTTTAATCCTCATTAGGACTTTGCTAGTGTATTTTAGAAGATTATGTATCTTGTAATTTTATCTTATCAAGATAAAACTCCCACTTGCCTTTTGCAATTTATAGAATATCTATAAATACTAAGCAAATAGAGCAACACAAAATTTTTCTCTTTTGGGACTTTACAAATACTTATTGACAGTTCCTTACATTAGTTTGTTAACAACCTACTCAAAAGCAGTTTAACAAATTCCGAACTTCAATTTTTAAGACCTAATTTTGATTCATCACATTCCATAATAAATGGTGTCTTATTGATCTTCTAGGTTGGAGTCTAATTGAGTATATACTTACCATACTCAATTTTCTAACCTTGATATCTTTTGGAAGAATAGAAGATATAGTTATCTTAAATCAAACAATATTACAAGAGTTTGATTTTCCTAACTGAACATACCATACACATTATGTATTTCATTAGGATTAATATTGTAAGATAATCTTACAATATGTAAGATAAATATATTTCATTTTGGCTTACCTATTTACCAACTAAGTCAATTTAATGGTACAATATTTTCCAAGCCAATTGCATGCTATACAACATAAGTACCTTTGATCAAGTCACTTTATGTCCATGTCTTAAGAAGACATAAACTATCATATTCCCAATATACGTTATAAAAGATTGATCAACTCAATGACTTCTTGTATATATCTTAATTAAAAACATAACAAGTTAACGTCTTACTTCATTATAAGTCTTATAGCAATAAAAGACTTCATATTTATGTCTTTACAATAAAATATAAACATGTATACCTAAAGTAATCATGAACACCACAATTTGGTTTCAATAGTAATTTCAAGTTAATTTATTAATTCATATATTTATGACATTCCAAGAATACATAAATATTTAAATTTGAAGTAGTATTAGATTACTTCATTTATTTATGTCATTGCAATAATACATAAATATTTAGTTTGAAGTAGTCTTATTATCATATTGACACTTGTTCTAATAATTATCTAATTTAGAAACTTGTAAATTAACATAGTTTCATTACATCAGCTGAGGCTGCTAGTAATGAAAGTATGTAATTTACCTTGTCATTAATATCTATGTTAAGTTTTCACTTACGCTAGATATTAACTCCGAGTGTTCTATAAATTAGATGTGAGTAAATCACATTAGAACATTTAATCTCTTACCTTGCAGTCAAGAGAATCCTTTAAATCATATTCCTTTGTGTTTTTGCTTGCACACAATAAAGATTTCTCCCACTTGTGCATGGAACAACATCATGAATCAGATAAACAACACGTCAATCGTTTGTTTATGAGATCAATATGATTGTGTCATAGATATTAGTAGATATAAGACCACCTTGTCTAGTAAGGAAACGTACACGACTAACCTTGACTTCCAAAAGTGTCTATAATTGGAAAGTAATTATCTCAAGAGATTCTAGAGATAATCTGGGTTACTACCAAGATATCAAAGCTTGTAGCTCCTACTGAATTACAGATCATTACATTGACTCATGATTCAGTAATTACAACACAATGCTCCCACTGGATTTGACAACATTATAAGTGTTTCATAGCCAATAAAAGCAAATAGCGTGCTGTTTACTTTCCTACACCTTTGAGGAATCCCATACGTAATCAATTACTTAGGTACTCAAAGAATGTATTCTACTTTGTAAATGATGGAGCATCCATCAATACAATTAACTTGAGAAATTGGGAATGCAATTTCTTCCTTAATTAGGTCTACCATCCCCGCAATGGTATGTAGCACCTTTAAACGGTCAAAGCACAACAACTAGACAAAGTATGCTAGTTTGCCTTTTACCAATTTTGCGGTAATTAGTCTAGCTTCTAATTTAATAACTCATAAAATGTGCAATTTCTTAACTATTTAAAAATTGCTACGAGTTATTTCTTAGAATTTAGACAATTCTAATTTACCTATTATACCTTTCTCATTCATGAAAAGGAATAGGATTAAGTCTCACTCTTCTCAAAGAAAGTAGACTAGGTTTATTCTTTTAGTAAAGTTGACTCTATCCAAAACCCCTACGGGTGTAGATCATCTTTCCACTAAAAGAATGCCCCACGTTTACGGTTTTAACGTTGCATTTAATACATTAAAAGAATTTTACAAAATTCAATTATAGTATTTTCGATAATACAATTTTTCAAGAAAATTAAACACCCATGGTAAATAACATTTTAACCATTTAATTTTCACTGAAAACTAGGATCCAAATTGACATAGTTTCATCACATCAGCTTTGGCTGCTAGCAATGAAAGTACTCAATAAGGTACGAGTAAAACTCAATTGCCAATCTCAAATTGCAATTCCTAGAGTTATGAGATTTACATATTTTGCCAACCTCAGTTTCAAATGTAAGCATGTTTTATCCCCATCTTTATGCCTTGACATAGTTTCATTACATCAGCTTTGGCTGCTAGTAATGAAAGTACTCAATTAAGTTAACCAACTTAAGAAACTGCAAATTACGATAGTTTCATCACATCAGCTTTGGCTGCTAGCAATGAAAGTATGTAATTTACCCTTTGATTACCATCCTTTGAATCATCACATCAGCTGAGGCTGCTAGTAATGATAGAATGTAATCTCAGGTGTTTCCGTTTCATTGGATGGCATATAACTTAAATTTAGGGTATTAATTTTGATGTGTGTAATCAAAATGTGTACAAAGATGTCATGCATTCATCTTGTATCATATGTTTTATACAAAAAACATTTTACTCATTAGTTACTTTATTAAGCTTAAATCAACAAAGTTTTAATTGATGGCGTTGAGAAACTTACAACTTTGCCTTAAGATGCTTCGTACATGTATAATGGTTGTACTTGGTAAGTCTAATTTGACGCACAGGCGAGCGGAGAGACAGAATGGAGTCTCTTTAAGGCCACAATTTAATGCGAAACCAACCTTATACCCACTTTATAGTTTGTCAACATTAGGTCCGCCTTTCGACCAATATGTACAGTTGCATCAATCAATTAAAAGTTTAAGATTTTATAGCTTAAAAATTTATTGTTGTAAATTAATAAATTGCTAGTCTCGCCTGGGAGCAAATTACCGTGCGAAGCGAACCACTATCGGCACATAAGACTTGGCAATAAATAATTTTACCACAAAAGGTTTCATAGTTATTAGGTCCATTTATTTTTTATACAAAAAATTACCCTCTTTTTGCTTACAATTCAAGATAATTTAAACAAAAAAGATCAAGTAATTTAACAAAAAAAATTAAAGAAACACATAATAACACATATATGATCTTAACAATTAAATCATATAGCCACATGCAAACCTTTTGATAAATCCTATTAATAATCTCTATGTGAATATTAATGTATATAATTACTAAAACTCCCATTGGTTTTCGAGCTCATTGTACCCAATGGACCACAGACACCAATTAATTGGCCGCGTAAGTTTTAATAATTATATACCACGTAGCACATAACCGATTCATTAATATAATTAATTAGGTCTTCCCTAATTTTGGATTTATCTAAAACATGTAGCACATAAAGGAAAACCCTAATCCATGATATCCTTGCATGAAGAATCATGGATCATCCAGGAACGTAACCATTATTATTCAAATAAACACATAACCACAACATGTCCTAATTTAGGGTTACAAAACTAATTATTAGTTAAAAGAGGGTCGAAACCCTAACCCTAAATTCTTATTCGATTTTAATTGTATGTTAAAAACAAACCCTAAAATCGACTTAACATGTATATCAAATCAAGAATTGATTTTTATTATGCGTTTAGGTAATTACAATTACATTTTAAACCTGGCTGTGATACCACTGTTGAAATTTAAATAGCATGACAATCATCTAAATAAATAAACACATCAAATCACGTATAGCGGAAGCAAGATCTTTTATTTAACACGTATAAAGAATTACCGAATAATAAAGAGTTACATACCTCAAGATCCTAGCAAGAACAAGGATCGATCTTCTCTTCACTTCACTAGATCAATAAATAGGATTACCGTGAAACCCCTTACCTTTTGTTTCACAATCCAAGATAAATTACTAAAGTAAGTAATTACCGAACTCTTGTACACACGTACTATAACCAATCAAGTATTGATGCTAGTGAATGAACACGGTTAACCAAAACAATTTGTTAACTTAGAAAAACTATAGATCGACCCTAATAATATGTATACGATCAGTTTAGTGAACAAGAAGAGAGAAAACAATTTTAGGGTTATAGCAAGTGCACAATGTAAAATAACTAATAACCCTTCAATTGTATTTATAGGCAAAACCTAGCTTGGAGCACAAGTAGGGTTGTTTGGATCGACAAGGGTTGCTAAACCCCTAGCCCTAACCGGCCACACCCATTGAATGGGTTTCTAGATCCTTCCAAGCCTCTATTTTCACTAATAGTCCTTCCACTATTTACTTAACGGCCGTTAGTCAATTTCGTTAATTACTTAACGTCCGTTATGTATCATTTCGTGTCCAAATAATTTAAATATATAATAACTATATATATATATATATATATATATATATATATATATATATATATATATATATATATATATATATATATATTAATTATTTACTTGATCATTCATACGTAAAGTGTGCAATCCCTCGGTCCCGTGTTCGAATCTAGACATACATGATTAATATTTTTCCATTAACTTTAACAGCATTATTATTTTGTAAGATCGATGATGAACATAGGTTTGCACATAATGATTGAAAGTTTGAAGCTTAGTGTAGTTATGAAAAGATAACAATGATGATGATGATTTTTTGGTACCTTGCATGTAGAATGTGTAAAAATATGGTAAGATTTTTATTTTGTATGTATGTGATTTATAAACCTTCGAATATGATTTATATATATATATATATATATATATATATATATATATATATATATATATATATATATATATATATATATATATATATATATAAAAGGGTCAAATTCTGATTTTTTAAACGTTTCATAACGTTTATATTTGTTGGATTCTGACAAGAAGTACAGCTCCAAAACTCGTCGTGCAGACGAGCAAGGAATGAATGGCGAGGCATGGCGAAGCTGGGTGGTGTCACGACGAAGAACAACAAGATGTCCTGCTCAGCACAGCGAGCCATGGGTGGGCAGCACCACACCGATTGCTCTTACTAATATCTAAATGAGCTATCTTCTTTAATTAACTCATGAACAAATTAAGAAAAAGATGATATATGTCACTTAATTCACATTCACTACCGTCACTCACACATGTGATGGTTACATGCGTTTTTCTTTAGTCAATATATGATACTCCGTATGTTATAAAGAGGTAAATTGCATTAATAATGCATGTATCTTTATTTTGTTTACAGCTTCATTTATGAATTTGTAGCATCAGTTATCAAATTATATTTGACTAAGTTCTAGCAATTAATGTTTATGGTACTTCATACAAGACAAAGTGAGAGAGATTCATTGGTGGCTTTCATGTTGTATCATTGGCTGTACTAGACTTGGAAGACTTTTCCTCATGCTACAACAGTGGTCAGTTTCTACATGGGTCAGTTGGTGTATAATTTATTAGTGACAGTTCTCAGTTCTAAGGTAGGATTTTAGATTTATTTGTATGTTCTCTATAATGTATTGTATTTTGTTTTTTTTTGGGAGTTCTCTATAATATGTTGTCTTTTTTTTTTTTTTTTTTTAAATCTGTTTTTTATCGACTTGATAAAGCTTTTGCTTTTCGATTCAATTAACAAGTTTAACTGACCGTTCAACCGTTTTCTTTTTTCTACCAAACCCTGTTTCAATAGCCGGAACTGTTGTGTGGATTTTTCTAAACTCTTTCGAACAAAATACAAGAAATGTAATTTTTGCTTATACAAAAGTTTCATTTTAAACCAACAAACTTTAAAGTTGAAGTGAAAGTTTAAAAAGGTGGTCCTTAGTAAAGACAGTGGGGCATTATAATGATGGTTAAGTGCATTACTATATATACTAATAGAGCTTCAAATGACGCCATCTCACGTCATCTTTTTGTAGCCCATTCACTTGGGTTTGTCTGGCCCATAACCTTAGCCCGTACACTACGCCGAAGTTCTGAAAACCTCCCTACTTCGTACCTTCCACCTAAAACCTGATTGCTTTGTAGCCTAAGAAAACTAACCATTTACGAAAACCACCTATGAAAAAATGGATGGAGAGATTTAAGCGACAGATAGTATGTTTACGATGGCAAGTTTCAAGATTTCTATAGCAGATTTTAGGCCTCTTGGTTCAGGGTTTCACTTTTTGCTTCTAATAATGGGTTTTAACACCCCCTAATTTGGTTTTGTGGCAGCGGAAAAATAATTAGGTGTTACACTGAGGATCGATGTCAAAAATTTTAGAAAACGGCTTGAAAGGCGTTTTGAAAGTTATATGTCATTCAAAATAATAGTTTTGGTACAAAGGTTGAAATATTTGATTTGAAAATCCCACAAAAGTATAGTAATTTGGAAAGAATGACATATTTGATTTTCACACCATTTAAGTTATCAGAGTATTAAATGCCCGCTCCGTGTCTTGTCCTGCTCCGTTGATTACCTGAGATAAACATGCTTAAAACGTCAACACAATGGTTGGTGAGTTCGTGGAGTTTGATAGAAAATCACTTTCTTTCCACTGAATTTAAGAATTGATAGTTGGAATAGGTACTAGTACTTCTTGCAGTAACTAGCAAGTTTGTAATTGAGTAAAAATCCACGAATAAATCATTTATGAACTCAGAGGTTCATAAGTTTCAA